>BMAW01123881.1:188019-204405 GCA_019974015.1 Nephila pilipes
GTGTGTGTGTGTGTGTGTGCGTCATATCAATCCAATAAATAAATTTAGAAGAATGTTATTGGCCACTCAAACAGTAAAGGCGGGGATTAGGAATTATAAGTGGAGGGGAGTGCCAGCATTTATAAACAACAAAAAACAACGGGGTTTCCAAATATAAGGGGCGGAAGACACATACACACACAAAATTTTAAAAATTAATTACAAATTGGTACGTTTTCGATGCTTTTTGAGTAAATTTGTAAAGATAATTGAAAATGAACTGTTTTTACAAACTTAACCATGGTTAAGTCTGGATAGTATGAAACTGGCTTTTTTTCGAAATTTTAACTAATATAATTTTCAGGAAGAAACCATATCATACGTCTTTTGCAATTAAATAGAATTATTTTAAGGAATAAAAAATGATGAGGGATTATTTCATTAAAAAAGTGTGGCTTGATTAAAATAAGTAGAAAAAATTATAACTTGCCAAAATGCATCCCGTAAGCTTACTTAAGACCTTGTTTTTTTTATTCCATTATATCACGAAATATGCAAGGAAAAATTTAAAAAAAAAATACTCCTATAGGTTAATTTTGCTGAATAAAATTTAATTATGGTTTTAAAAGGAATACTATCAATGTCATAGAAAGAAAAATAAACAGTTTCTCAGAATCACACAAATGTTAAATATCGCTGTTTTAAAACAAAGTTAAGTGTCTTTATTTTTCACCTGGCGTAGACCTTCACACATTCATCCATATTTTACTAACCCTTATTCACTGCATATACTACACCTGCGCGAGTTCCACTTTTTGCTGCGGGACTCTATAAAACAATTAGCTGTGACGCATGACCTTGACAGCGATTTCGTATTGCATGACTTCGCATTTTGTGCACATTTAACCTAAGTAAAAAATTTTATAAGCAAAGAAATGAAAAACAGGAAATTTGCTGAAGCGGTTAGTCAACAAGGTGTTTATATATACAAATGCTTAGTTTGTAATTCCTAGTTTTAAGCTGTTAAGATGGAATAAAAAATTTATTTTTTCTTGAGCTAAGTATATGTGAGGGGTCACCTCCTTATCCCCCTCCTAATTGCCGCCATTGACCTTAAAAATTATATATCATAAATCGTGACAAGAGTTATATGTGACATGTTATGCTCAATGATATACATGTCAGAATATAAATATATATTGTATGTATATTACAGAGAAGGAAGTGCAGAAAATACAATATGTGTGGTCCTCAATGTCTCTTTTCCCATGGGGTTTACTGTCTTTGGTAAACACGGGTGACGCACTCCCGGGATACCCTAGCGATCCTTCTCTATTTTCTACCCTCTTTGTCAACCACTTTTTAACTTTTTTTCAACTTCACGTCTAGACTACAGTTTAATCTTGTTTGGCGCAGCATAGCCATATCCGGCTCTTGCGCCAATAAACTTTACATTCACTCACTCACCTCAATGCCTCCTTATCTTTGATAATCATTCACCTGTTTTTTAATATTTCTTTCTTCTCTCACATTACTTTTATAGCTGATATTTAATGATATATTGGTTTTAGCGAATTTTTTTTTGTTCATATTGTCAGTACACCTCTTTACCTATAGTTAGGACGGTAATTCAGGTTATTAGGTCGATCTATAGATGACTTTGAACATTATCAATTTTATTACAAATATCTGAAATTTTATTCATTAAAATATGACTAGCTTTTTCATTTATAATAATTATAACTACTATAAAACATAAAAAAGAATATCATGTGCAAATATGGATTAATTAAAATTTAGGGAAAATACAGTTTTTCATAAACATTTTTAAATTCTTGCGATTCATAAATATTATTCAGGTGGAATAGTTCGAGAATGTTCTATCTGAAACATAAGCTATTGTGTATCGTTTTATTCTGGATCTTTCACAGTCAGAATTTATAAATGAGAGAAAAAAAATATTATGTTAAGTAAAATGAATTTATAAAACAAGTATATTAATATTAGGTCTCCGGAAAGCTCTGTCCATATGTGAAGTGAAAGAAATTAACACATTTTTCATACATTTAATAATGTTTATTGTACAATATATTTTCCGTCGTTACTTATGATTTTTTACTATCGTGGTGGTAATTTGTAAATACCATTTTTGAAAAATGTCTTGACTTAGGTGAAGAACTCAAGTAGTGTTAGGTTGACTATGATTCAGTTTTGAATTTTTTCCATTCAAAAAATTTTTCAGGGAGATAAACAAGTTATAATTAAAGGGTGCTAGGTCTGAGGAATAAGGTGGATGCGACGGAAATTCCCAGCCTAGCTTTATGCCAAAGCAGCATGTGGTTTGGCTTTATCATAATGCTTTATAATATGCTTCATAAAGATCATAGACGGCCTCTTATCTTTCAGTGCTTTATTTAAATTATCCTTTTGCTCTCTGATTTGAGGTTTTTGTTAGGTTTCAAAAATTCGAAATGTATTGAATCTTTGACGTCCCTCCCTTTATTTAGACTCTATCTCTTTTACTCAGACTCTATATCGATTTAGAGGTGGAGGGGACAGATAACCCATGCTGAAAGTATGCTCTTTTCCTTAAGATGTATTCAAAAGAAATCCATTTTTATTACCAGTTATCAAATGGTACAAAATGGGTTTTTCCTTTGTTGCGAGCAAACTGAAAAATGTATATGACGATTCGATTAAACAAACTTTTCCCACTGAACCCACGTGGATCCCTTCTGGAATATTCAGAGACTAATGCTAGACCAATGAAATTATATTGTACAATAAATATTATTAAATGCATGAAAAATGTATTATTTTCTTTCACTTCACCAACGAACAGAGCTTTCCGGTAGACCTAATAGTTTTAAAATTTGTTCTATGAAATGTGCTGCGAAGAACAGAATTCTCCTATAAAATTCTAACATTTTGAGCAAAAATTATTAATTTATTCAATGAAATTTTAGAATTAAAGCAAAAGATAAAATGCTGAAGTGATAATATTATTTTCAAATATTAAAGTTAAAACAAACGAGAAATTATTAAACTGAATATATTTTATGCTAAATTTAATTAATACTGCCGTAAAATGAATTATTTTTTATATAGATTTTGTTTTAATCCCATTAAAAAAATTTGTCGCCATTCATTATTGGCCGAAACTAGCTTAAAACATATATGCAAAACCTTTTATGACATATTTTTGAAAATTATGTTCATTAATAGCGAATTGATTGATTGATTGTTTCAACGTCTCATTTAGAAGCAACAAAACCGCTAATCGAAACCGAGCTCGTAATTTTCAACCCCGGTCAAATGATGAGGACGGCACTGAAGTTGACACCTCCCTCTCCAAATCTCAACACCGTGTCAAACGAAGGACATGGAGCTTCCACAGATTTAATGTGTAACCAGCCCCAAGACCTGGAAAGTCTTCAGAGGGATCAGGCTTGAATTAACGTCTCGATGGAAACAACGCAGATCACGAGTTTGCGATCATTACCATTAGGCTACTGCGGTCGCCATTAATTGTGAAAGCAGGCATCAAACATATACGTAAAAACATTCACGATAAAATTTTAAAAAGTATATTTAACTGATTGATTGAATATAGAGCAATAAAAGCTATTATTTTCTTGAAAATTGATAGGATACCACTTTGTCATTGACGAAGCAATAGCCGCTTTATGGGCTAATAAACTCAAGAAATAGTAAAGGACACTGAAAAGGCTTTCATCGTATATTGGAATTTCGATTTTCTTAAAAATCCCTTTTCTGTATGAAATTCGTTTCTGCTATCCAAATCATCTGGCGATTCTGTGATATAAACCCTCCTGACAGCTTTCTAAATGCAATCACTTGAGTGCACTCTGTTTAAAATCTCCTTGCTAGTAAACTCATAACTTGGTTATTGTGAAGGCGGCTTAAAGCTATGTTATAAATATGTTTGAATTACTTATAGTAGTATATATAAGTGAGGCTCTAGACTTCCCAAGTCATTTTTTTCTTGATATTTTTATTGCAAGAAAAGTATTAAATCAGTTTATTAGGGTTATATTAATGAATAAAGTATTTACAATTCCTTTAAGGTAATGTAATTTATATTATAAAGTAATATACCTTTTTTAAGACATGAACGACTTGTGACACTTAGACTTACAACATATGTAAGAGAATAGCATCTTTAACACTGAATAAAATTGAATTAAAAAATAAGGGATTTTGCATTTAAATAAAAATAAAATTAAAAATTAAAGCCGGCCCTTTAAATTTGAATTTTATAAAGTCTTCACTAATTAATACGAGAGATGTTCCGTAAGTAAGTTTCGTCATTTTTCGAGAAAGCACATGGTACACAGAATGAAGCAAACAACAGCCATAAGAATCCATTCTCGATGCTGTTTCAACGAAGGAAGTAGCATAAGAGGAGAAGGAATGACGTATGTCTCAGAGCGATGAAGAAAAGAGAGTAGCAGCTTCCCAACGTGCCCGAGACGTGACTGACAACGTGATTGGCAAAGGAAATGCATGCTATTATCCTGTATGAATGAGCTCGTGGGACTGGTCATTCATGAAAGTATACAGATCGTGTATGGTGAACAGACCTTGTCTCGTTAAATAGTTGGATGCTGTAGCCTCATCTTCAGTGAACCAAGGCAGAGAGTGGAGGATGAAGATCGAAATGGGCAATCCACCACATCCATGAATGGAAACAACACTGCTAAAGTACAGAACCTGATATTAGGTGACAGGATCATAACGGTGTCAGACGTGTCGTCCACATTGCGTATTCCTTGTGCCCAGGTCCAGCCAAAAGAATATTGAGGTGGTATATACTGTGTGACAATTCCTTTCATCGCAGGGCACCGAGTTTAACCAGAGATTTTTCTTCAAACTAATTGCACGCTGCGATAAATGTCTCAATGTCAATTGCTTCTATGTCGAAAAATAGAGCAAGGTATATAGTTCATGATAACGTGGTTTCTTTTTTCATGCAATAAATTTTTCTTGTGAAGAGAAAAATGACAAAACTTAAAAAAAGCTATTTAATTCAAGGATTTATGAAGAGAATTAATTTAAGAATCTGCATTTTTCAAAACTTTTGCTGTAACATAGTATGTTATTTTTTGAAAGATAATCTATACTAATAAGACAATAATTATGCTAAACATGGTAACTTATTTTGAAGAGAGGTATTCATATTTTTTATAGCGAAAAAAGATATCCTTTTGAAAAAATCAGAAAAAAAGTTACTAACAGCTTTCTTTCAAAACAACATTTCTTTGGATCAATTATTAGCTCAAGATTTATTATCCTTCAAATACTGTCCCATCGAAAACGCCGAAGAAAAATATAACAAAGCGCCGAAGGGAATTTCCTAGAAACTATTTTATAACTATGCGTTCTACCATCAAAAAAATTCTCTTATAACTGACATATTATTAAGTATGTTGATAGAATAGCGAATAACTATTTTCAATAATCTTTGCTTTCGATATTTTTAGGATAAAGTATGAGATGGAGATAAATTTGCATGCAAAGAAGCTGTTTAAATAACAATAACAAAATAATTAAACTGGCGAATTTCTGTTTATGTTACCTTTTATTTTGTAGTCGATTGAATCTAATTATGCTAGTACATTTCCAAAATGTATTTCGGTTCAGGAACTACATTTATTAATAATTGATTCAACGACCAAATCAAATTTTCTTATAGGAATTTCTCTCCCATAGCCTAAACTCCTTAATTACATTCGTGCATTTCTATTTGTTTTAATAGCATCAAAATGAACCTAAAATTATGCAAAAAGATCCAGTGATAATCTTTCAATGTTTAAGCAATATTAACATAGATTGATCCTGTTATTAATTCGGGACTTCGATGTAAATTACATTTAATTTAAGGACTTGATGAAATTTGTTACCTTTTTTTAGTTATCTGTGCAAGGTGTTGTTGTTATATTATATTATATTATATATATATATATATATATATATATATATATATATATAAATATATATATATAGGGAGCATTTTCTAGAATCGAATGTTGGACCTGTAAAACACGCTAAAATCTGCTAATATGTGATATGCCAGATTCAGAATTCATAAATGTTATATTTCATTTTCTATTATGATTGTTCCGAACTGAATTCTTTCCCAGCTGAAACCTCGTGACTCCCGCCAGAGGACGCTGTTGTTTGGAGTGAACAGCGTCAAAACAGAACGAACTTGAACTTAGAACTAAGAACTAGAGAACGCTTTTTGCTCTATGTAACCTGTGTTGTGTCTTGTAGTGATGTGTAACTGTAGTAATTAATGTTAATACATACTTTTATTTACAAGGAAGTGCAGAGTTTTCATTTTGAATAGATGATGATTTTATTTCCTTTGCAACTAACGATTTAAAGCACCAGCTCCCCGGAACGACAGAAAAAAGTCAAACTTTTGATATTCTTAATGAATAATTAATGACATACCTAATCTGATAAAACGAGAAACTTAATTTAATATTATTTGTTTTGTTTCTTGACAATGATTTTTCTTTTTTCACTTTTCGTTGTTTTCCGTGCCTATATTGTACCTTTACATATTTTGTAGCTTACCTTTTTGCTATTTTTGTAATGTATTCTTTCACGTATTTGTTCTCTTTCATAATTGTTTTGTGGAGTAATTTTCTTTTCTTTTTTAGGTTTTTTCCATTAAATGGATTTTCCTTTCCCTTTCACTTCTCTGTAATCTAAAAAATTTATATGTAAGTTGCTTTCATTGCAATTAAAAGGAATTGTATTCAGTTTTATTTTATGTTTTAATAATTTTTTAAATTTATTTCAACTGTTTGGTTATATTGATTAAATGTTAATTATTTGGTACGATGCGAAAAATATTTTTATATCCATGCACTTTTGCTCTAAGGGATCAAATTAATCAATTTCAAATTTATTACATAGTTTTAATTAAATTTATGTTTTTGGTATTGTGTTACAAAATATTGAGAATGTTTAATAAACGAATCTATTTGGAAAATATTGCAAAATTTTGGGTTACATTGTCTGAGATGAAGTATTTGTAAATCAAAGAATAAAGCCCATTTTTGTAGGAGTATTCAACGTAGAACTTACAAGTACATTCCAATGAGCCTTCATGCTTAAATTAAAATAATTTCTGACCCTTTAAATAAAACCCGTGCTTGATTAAAAATCAAAAATCGGAAATAAGTAAAATACAACCGGTAAAAAAAGTGACATATCAATCAAGAAAATAGCATCTGATACACAGACACACACACAGAGAGAAATATTATATATATATATATATATATATATATATATATATTCTTACAAACATAAGATGGCGCATGCCTTCAACGGTTATTTTATGAAGGAAAATAAACGTTTATGATTTATGGACATTCAGCCAATGCATCAGTCATCCAAACGAAGGTTAAGCAATGCCCCCTTGAACTTGGCGACCATTTTGGCGATTTGTTAAGAAGCTAAACGACTTTGGTGACAAACGAGAAGTTATCGAAATTACTGGAATTGAGTTAATATCTCCACAGGGAAGAAAGTTACAGTTTTTTCCTGAATTTTCCTAAGTGACATCACACCTGGCTAGAACAGTTATAAATACAAATACGAAGTTACGAAAGCGTCAGTTTGTGAGTCGGAGTCTGTCATTGGAGCCTCTGTTACTGATATCGATCGGTACATAGACTGGAAGCAGTCAGCACTTGGAAGTGGAGCAAGCTGGGTGAATTCGTGGAGAAGCAGTGTGTAGCTGTCGGGAATTGTCGAAGCTTGCCTTGGAAGTGTGAGTAGTTATTACTGCGAAGGTTGTCCGTAGTGAGAACTTATAAGCTGGTAAGCTGAAAGTTGCTCATACAACAGTGACTGTCAGTAAAAGTGTTGTTTGTTCCTGTAACTGTATCACTAATCTGTACAAGTCCTGTGTTTTCCAGCTCATGTACCTGAATATTTTTGAATAAAGTGACATTTGTCGTAATCCTCTGTGTTAGACTTGGTTTTCACTCCCACACACCCAGAAATTATGTATTTAATTTACCATAAGTTATTTAGGATTGATTGATGTTTTGGGATATAGAGCAGTGAAGACTTTTATCTCCAAGTTTTTGCCATCTATGTAACTTGCGATAGATTGAATTGATGATTTATTTGCATCGTTCTTAGAGGTAACACGTGTGCTATTGGCGACTGACCTCATAATTTTGAATCCCAGCCAAGTGACGAGGACAACACCTGAGTTGGTATCCCCTATCCAAACTTCAAAACCCAGCCAACAGGAGGACTAAGAACCTCAATGGATTTAAGTGCATCAGCCCATTACATGGCGAATCTTTAATTATATCAGTTCTCGATCCACGATTCAATGGAAATAAACCTGGCCGCAAGCTTGTGACCATCACCACAAGTCTACTGCAGACACACTCGCTTAAATGACAAATATTATCATAGAATGATGTTCCAGAAATTCATTTATATTACAAAATTTCGGGCAACAACGATACTGTTGAAAGTGTATTTGTGTATTTTGTAAGTATGATAATACACGAATTATTTTAATTCGAAATATTAGTTTATGTTGAGTACATGGAAATAGATTTATAGTTATATAAAATGAAACAATAATGATAAAACACAAATCATTGAATGGCAATCCAAAGCTAACTCTAAACAAATGTTTTGTGTTACTCGCAATTCATAATACCGAAAGAGAAGAGCAAATAAAAGACGGATGCTTGAGTCAATATCGATATATCTGGTTTTCCTACGCAAGTCTTCAACAATTCCATGTTATTAAAGAACAGATATAGGATTATCTGCTTTGCTATCTGTTTTGGTATATATCACTGACAGAAATGTCGTTTTTTCAAGTGGTGTAAGTACCGTTTGGGAAAAAAAAGAGTTAATGGTAATTTTAGTGAGATATAGAATTTCTTATTTTATATTTAAAATCATATATTCAATGGAGCACAATTTCTTCATAAATTAATCAAAGTAATTGTTATTTGCTATCATTTTTACACTGAGATTTAAATACGCAAATTCATAAATATCTCATATTAAAAAAATTGACTTATGCCACTTTAAATAAACGGAGCATTGATTCAATACGAATTTTGTAATTCAAACATTTACGGAACATCTAAGAATGTATAGTTTTTTCATCACAAATTTAATTATAAGAAATGACTTATAAGATTAATTTCCATAAATTTATTAACATCTCACTTAGGAGCAACATGGGATTATTAGCGACGGATCACATAATTAGGAATCTCCATCAAGTAACGGGAACGACACTTGAGCTAGCTTCCACATCTCACCATTAGAACCTCCACAGATTTAACGTGCATCTTCCCCGCTACAAAATGGGTCTTTAGTGACATCCGGAATCGAGCCCTCGACTCGACGAATCCAACACCGACCGCGAGATCTAGACCATGTCCATTAGGCTACTAAGTTCAGAAACAAAAATAAAAATGATTTCTTCTTGTTACCTTTAAATATTAATGAAACGTTGAGACATTTTATTTCCATTATTCTGTGACAGCTTTTCATGCAAAAAAAATCTCTCTCTCTTTCTCTTTAATCCTAAAAGTTAACTTATTATAATGCATGCATTTCAAATGTATATATAATAACAGGTCAATTGAAAAGTCCCCGGCCTACCATAGTAAAACACATTTTTTTGGCAAAATTAGTTTTTTTTATTCAACATAATTCCCTTCAAGGGCAATACACTGATTATAGCGACCCTCCAACTTTTCGATACCATTTTTGTAGTACGATTTGTCCTTTGCTTCAAAATAGGCCTCAGTTTCGGCGATCACCTCTTCATTCGACGAAAATTTCTTCCCAGCGAGCATTCTTTTTAAAACGTTTTTCTGAATTTCACTTGGTGTGTGTGTGTGTGTCATCAAATTTTCGATCGTTAATTTAACCAACTTCCCATCAAGCTAGAGCTTTGAAATTTTGGGAATCGTTCGTACTTTCCTTAACAATGCAATATTTAGACATTTGCGACAAGTTTATGTATTTTCTTTATTAATGCAGTTTAGCCCAAACGCGGCGCGATTTTAAGTAAGCAAACTTGGCATTTTTTTTTTTTTTTTTTTTTTTTTTTTTTTTTTTGCTGAGCGTTAAATCCGTGAAACGGAACAGGGTAGCCACATTTGGCAAAATACTGCCAAATAATTCTTGTCGCCAAGGATAAACCTTTCCTGAATTCTGGTTCCCATTTTTTTTAATAGAATGACTTACAAACTTTCAAATGCATGTTTTGATTTTATGAGTATTATGAATTTCTTAATATGCTCACAAATGTATCTTTTTAAGTAAATTTTAAAGTTAAAAATAACTAACAGTTTTAACTAATATTTCAATAATTTTCTTTAATAAACTTTGCTACCATATAAAAACGTTATTTTTAAAAACGTTGGTTTTTATATCGAATTATGAGATCTGAGGACAGGAAATAGTCTCTGGGGGCCAGATCTGGAGAATATGGTGGATGAGGAAGCGATTCGAAGCCCAATTCATGGATTTTTGCCATCGTTTTCACTGACTTGTGACACGGTGCATTGTCTTGGTGAAGCAGCACTTTCTTTTTCTTCAAATGCGGCCGTTTTTCGGCGATTTCGTCATTCAAACGGTCCGATAACGCTATGTAATAGTCGCTGTTGATGGTCCTTCCTTTTTTTAAGGTAGTCAATGAAAATTATTCCATGCGCATCCCAAAATACAGACGCCATAACTTTGCCAACCGACTGTTGCGTTTTCCCACGCTTTGAAGCGGGTTCATCGTGTGCAGTCCACTCGGATGACTGTCGATTGGACTTCGGAGTGAAATGATGGAGCCATGTTTCATCCATTGTCACATATCGACGCAAAAACTCTAGTTTATTAAGCTTGATCACCTTCAAACACTGCTCAATTTTTCAATTGACCTGTTATATATATATATATATATATATATATATATTAAAGCTATTAGAATGCAAATTATTAAAAATTAATAAGACCTATGTATGTAAAATGTCTGTGAAATTATTCGTTTATAAGGCTGTTTTAAATTTCAGATAATATTGTTTATATTTTCAAACATACAAAATATTTATAAATCCAACATATTACTTCTATTTTATACTCTATTAAAAGAAGATATCTTTGTATATATTCTTACGCTATAATAAATTCTTTTGAATAAAATACAA
Organism: Nephila pilipes; assembly: GCA_019974015.1. Taxonomy (NCBI): domain Eukaryota; kingdom Metazoa; phylum Arthropoda; class Arachnida; order Araneae; family Nephilidae; genus Nephila; species Nephila pilipes. The sequence continues at coordinate 199,236 of BMAW01123881.1, forward strand.
AGCAAAAACCGTTGCCTTCTTTGATATACCTGTATTTTTATATTACAATAAAATAAAGGATTTATATGAGTGCTATTATAATTCGAAAAATAAAAGCGAATAATCTTGGTAAGATGCATACATAGCAGATAATTGAAGAAATTTATAAATATATAGAAAATTATACATAGCGAAATACAGGAAGACAATTTATGTGACAGATATTACAGTTTGAAAACAACTATTATAGGTAAGGTTAGTAAAAATGACGATTGCAATTAATGGAGGAAAATTGATACAAAACACGAAACAAAATTTAAGAATGGGAAAACTAAGTCATATAGCAATAGAAATCTTTCCTGCTCTCTTCCTTATAACTTTTATTTTATAAGAACAAAAACATATAATGGTACATAATATATTCAACGCTCTCATGAAATTTTAAATTACATACTTTAACTTTAAAGAGGAATATAACTTTTCAGACATAGATTTTTTTTTCGATAATTAATTTTGATCTAGCTTCATTTCACGTATTATGTAGTCTGTTCCTCAAGAATAGTTAATTCTAATAAACAAAATTTAATCCAATTCAGTTCTAGTTACAGCTTGAAACGATGTATGTCAAGCTAGTTATGAAATATGAGATTGCTACTAATAAGCTTTAGTGAGAATTTTTAGACACGTGCAATGAATCCTACTTAACTCTGTTTTATAACGTAGAAAAACTTTCTTTTAACTAATTTGTACCACATATGCCATCTCTTAGTTACTAAGAGCAGCTCTAATTAAGTTTTAAAACAGAATTAATACAAAATGCATTTCTTTTGATTAAGTATCCATCTCATGTAATCTTCTGGTTTGGAAGATGGAAAAATCATTCTATAATTTCTTACATTTTTATAACAATTTATAATAATTGAAATTTTCAACATGCTGCATTCAAATTCTGCTGAAGATAAAAAAAAAATTCAAACAATACTGTAAGCCTCTATTTGATAAAAAAAAAATAATAATTACACTTATAAAATAGTTTTGGAATTTTAAAAGTATTTTAGAAAGACATGGATTAATATTCAAATAAATATTTAAAAAAATTTCGATCCTTCGAAATTGGTTTGCAGACTTCGTGTTCCTAAATGTAACAAAAATGCATTTACAGTTAGTAAAGATACTTTCGATTTCATGTTATACAAGTTTAAATAACACTCATTTGTTTAAATAAAAAGCAATAAAAGCCATAGTTCTACATTGAAATATGTGAATAGTTGTGTACGTATTTATGTAAAGAAAATAAAATTTATAAACTGAAATAATTATGTATCAGTATTTAATAATCATTAGCCAAATTTACATTTTCAAGTCATGTGCAAGGTGTGGCAGAAATAACTTCCCGATTTCCCACTACCACTGTTTCAGTGCTAGTTGTCAACCATAAATTGGGAACTGGCTTTCAGTTGCAGATGTTTTACCATTTCAGTAGCCATCACGGTGTGGAGAAGTGAACATCGGACTTTTGTGATAGAGGCATATTTCAAAAATGGAGACTGTCTGATGAAGCTCACTTTCATTTGTCTTGTTTTATATAGTGTTATAAACATAACACTATATACACTGAACATAATTATTAATTTCAAAAATTAAATTTAGTAAAATTTAAAAATTATATTTCTCAATTTTCCCTTACTCTTTATTCAGTTATTATGACATACCGAAATTCTGTGAGAGTTTATTGGAAAACAAATTGTGTTTACTGTTTAGGAAATGAACTGATTTCATAATGAGTAAAATATCTGCGTTATGCGTGATGTAGATTTTAAGGAAAATAGACCAGAATCCAAAAAAAAACGATATTTTGAGAAAAATGCAAATACAGATAAGTTCCTTTGTGGAAAACCGCAGTGTTGCCAGATCAAACAATACACTTCCAAACTCGTTACTTAATTTAGATATCTCGCATTAAATTTACGGAATAATGGCTAATAACATATAAACATAGCTAATGAAAAATGTACGAGGAAATAACGTAATATTTTGATTATTACTAAGAAATAACAGATATATCTAGATAAAATTTATTCTGCATATAAATTGATTCTTATATACATATTACTGTAAATTATAAATATGAATGCAAATTTTGTTGGTTTCAAGAAGCCATAGATTGAAGTAACCAGTTTTAATTATTGTCTTTGGGTGTAGTAATGTTATAATTATTGCTAAAATTTATTGCGATAAAAGCTTAATTTTTATTTATTACTATGACTTCCTTACGTAGTCACCCTCCAGAGTTATATATTTCTCCCATCGTTTCATGATTTTTCGAAGGCTGTCATGATGGAACTCAACATATTGAACTCTATCTTCTCCATACAATTAGTTACTTCTATCTAAGGCTTCCTGAAACCAAACAAATCAACATTAATAGCTGTAATTTTCAACAATATGAATAAATTAATATTTAAAATATTTTTTTTCCAGATATCTCTCGGGGATTTCTTAGTATTAATTAAAACATCAAGACACCTCTTCATACCTACACTGCTGACCATTAAAATTATAACACCATAATGAAATAAAATACAAAAAAAGATATTTATTGCACGCAAACAGTATGGCATGAAGTGAAAATGATTAAATTTGCAAATAGTTGGGGGGGGGGTTACAAGAGTGCGAAATTATTAGAACCAGCTACTACCCCTGGCAGCTAAAACGGCCCTTACTCGGTTAGGCATAGAGTCGAAATGGGATTGGATGACAGAAACGAGCAACTGATTCCATGCTTCTTCACCGTATTAACTGGTTGGGGGAGGGCCAGTCTCTCAGTAACCCATGATCGGATGCTTTAAATGGTTGACAGATCTGGAGACCGTTCAGGGTGTACTTAACAGTCGAATACCTTGTCGCATTTTATGACACAAAAGAAAGGTATTTACTTTCCTGTTTTCAGTAACTTGAAGGTAGAAAAGCACAAATGTGCTATGATAAATAAATATAACTTTAGAAAATAAAGAAATGTTTCATTAGGTAAATTCATTATTAAGGTAAATTACAGCAAAATTCCTCTTTTCATTTATAATTACGAGTTCAGCTTTGAAGAACTTTCTTATGTACATGGTTTTACTTAGTTAACAAATTCAATATATTGTCAATAACTGAAATTAAATAAACATTGTACAGAGACATTGTACATTTGTGCTTTAATGTGTTGCAATTATTTCACTAACTAGTAGAAAAAGTGTTGTCTATATTTGTATTTAGATTTGCAATGAATATTTTTTAATTTAAAAAAATATATATTGTACTTTTTTAATATTAATTCAGTAACATGTTGATTAAAATTATGTATTATTAAACAATTTTAATACTTTTAAAGTTGTTTCATAATAGTACGTAAATATTTTAACTATTTTTAAGAAAATATATTTCGAAAACACTCATACGTAATAAAAAACTTCAGTTTAAGTATTTTTATCCAATCTAAAATGACAAAGTTTATTTTTATAGTACTATAGTATATTATATAAGGAAAAATACTTGATAGATCGATTTTGACATGTAAGGCATGTCATGAATACTTAAGAGAATATTTCGTAACTAGTTTGTTACAATTTTTAAAATTGCTTACCGGCCTCCAGCAATTTCAAAAAGTTATTTCACTGGAAAAAAAGAGAAAGAAAGAAGGCTACAAAACTACCCTTATAAAAAAAATAATAATGCTGTTTAAAATTGCCACATAGTTATTACGAAATTTTGATTTTAACAGTATATATAAGTACAATATATGTATACAAAGTTAAAAATATTAAACATCTGCATTAGCAAGATACAAAAATTTAGCTTTAGTTTCCTCCCAGGCTATAAAAATAATACCAAATTCATACACATATTTTTTTATTCTAATAGTTTTTGCATTGCATAATTACCAGCCATATGGAAATAGGTTGTCAGTTATCCTTTTTCCATATTTGAAGGGTAAGTCATTTTATTTTTATGCTGTTGGCTTTCTTCAAGACATTTAATAATTTCTTTGCGGATTTCTGAAATTATATTTCTTTTCTACTGAGATTAAAAATTAATTTTCAAATTTCCTCCAATATATATATATATATATATATATATATATATTATGTGTATGCAATATGTATTTTAATAATTTCATTACAAAGTTTTTAGATTTTTAATTGGTTTTACAATTTTTTAGATACTTATTTAGGTAAGATTTTGCTTTATTCAGATTAATCGAATTTGTATGTAATAACGAGCTATTTGTATGAAATACTCTCTTTTTTTTTCTATGGTTGATTTTCTGAATTTGGCGATTTTTGGTTTGTTACTATATGTTTTATAATATAATTCTCTGAAGTGTGATGTTTTGATCATTAATCACGTAATAAACTCACATTATTCTATTCCAAAATAAGGAATAGTCTTAATTAAATTATTTTAAATTTTTGGTCTCATTTCCTGGACTTTCTCTTTTTAGTTTTCAGTTACTTAATAGATTTTTTTGTTTTTAATTTTAAGTCTTAATTTTTTTAAGTAATTAGAATTAATTTTATATGAATTATATTAATATTACTAGTTTTAATAACTTTAAATATGTTGTGTGTGTATATATATATACGATTATTCAAAATACTTTATCCGATTTCGAAATTCTATATATTTTTTTAAATAAACGGCACGGAATGAGAAGCAAGTCAAAATGCAAAGGGAAAATATAAAAAAAACTTTTACAAATGTTCGATATAACTTTTTTCAATTACAATTCAATGACAATTCGATATCTAAATTTCTGCCAAACCTGATGTAAAGTGTCAGTGGTAATTGATCGTCCAGCAGCAAAAATCTGTTGTTTAAGATCAAAGAAATTTGTGGGTAGTGTGTGATAATGCTTACTTCTTATCTTTCACAAACTCCCCAAAAGAAGAAATCACTCGAGACTTTATCCGGTAGCATAGGTGGCCTGCTATGTAACATGAAGTTAAGTAGTCCACTGTGACTAAGGTAACAATGAAGTGGCTCCGTCAAAACTTTTAAAACTCTTGAAAATAGTTTCTATTTTTCACTATAAGAAACTTCTCCAATTTTCGTTTGTATCCATGCATTATTAATCATACACATTCCCCATTGAAACACAAGCATATATATATATATATATATATATATATATATATATATATATATA
>BMAW01123881.1:209405-224577 GCA_019974015.1 Nephila pilipes
TGTGTGTGTGTGTGTGTGTGTAATGATTTAACTCAATTCCCATTAATTTCTCACTTAAATAATTTAATTTACTAAATTTGCGCATTCTCTCCTTTAAACGATAATGTTCATTCGTATTTCCTGATACAATTCCTATTCTTTTTAATTAATTCAATCACGCGTTTTAAAAAATTCGCTGACTATGCTCTCTTCTCACAGAATAGACCTGTTGGGATGATCCCTACCAGACTTTAGGTCCTTACTTATCTTCCCTGGAAGTCCCTCCATTCAGACAGTTTGGACTCTGACGTTTAATTGAATTTTCCCTCATATAAATAGCAAAACACAGCGAAATACGCTCTCTTCTTATTGCTCTTCTAATACTCCTTTCATTATCTTACTGCTGTTCTCTTACACTCGTTCTCTCTCTGTTAATCATCTGAGATTTGTATGGTAACTTCGCCGAAGCCCGACTAAAGTCTGCTACAATATGGAAATAAAAGTATTTCGGCCATGTATGGAATGATTCATTACTATTGAACAAACGTTAAAATAAATACGTTACATTTAGTCGACAGGATCGTTTACATATATATATATATATATATATATATATATATATATATATATATATATATATATAGCTGTAGATATGCATGAATTCCAGTCATTTTAATGCTTTCGATTCTTTCCGAGACCGGATTAGTTCCAGATTTTTTCTCTAGAGGCAGCTTGTAAATCATAGAAGCCTGCCCCCAGCAGATGCAATGGAAAATACCACACTCATAGAGAGCAGCTGCTAGATCTTTCGGTGAGTGATAGAAGGGGAAAAACCTTTCTGTGGACAAACAAGTAGAAGTCCAACTTCTTTCAAGGGTATAACACCCTTCTTCAGTGGCCTGTGTTTGTGGCTAATTGCAGGCTTTCTGCTAATCTCTGCAGAAACTTCTAGTTACAGACCTTAACTTCTCTGTCTCAATAGTATCCACCATAACAAAACTTAGAACAAACCACAAGGTCATAAAAACTCATCCTGACAACACAAAAATCAGTATCAATTGTAGAATACTCCATTGACAACAGAAACCAACTATCCAATCATTTTACTGAACCTTTTTAAACTTGACGTTGGCCAACGTAGCGTTATTTATGTGCATGGGAACTTCTCATCAGGATTATGATCTGGCAGTTTTTGCCACTCGGACCTTTGAAACTGTATAAATCAGAAGTTCTCAATATCTTTCAGTTCATGTACTCCCAGCTCTTTCGGTAAATTAATCGAAAAATTAATGGAGTCTTTCGAACAATGCAAAATTTTGAAAAATTAGACTCAATAAAGGATCAGTAAAATCTCAGTTTCGGAGTTGCATTTAATATGCTTCAATGTATATTTTTCAAGTTAGAATAAAAAGAAACGCTCAATCCACAACTCCCTTCTAGTATAAATGGCAACAAATACATTACGGAGTTTTTAGAACTTTCAGCGCGACGTGTTAAAAGGTTCACTTTTCTGCCTTTGAAGAAATTCTTCAGATGGGTATCTCATGGGAGTTTCAGCAAATTCTCCTTTTCAGGTATCGACATTGTTACAACTGGCAATCTTGATAAGAAATCTCAATCCGTTTCTTAAAATTCTTTTTAATATTTTAAAATTATATTGTCCGTTTTTTTTTTTTTTTATCTGTGTAACCACCCTAACCGTTTCCCTTTCGCGTACTCCCCCTAACGACAACACACACACCTCTTGGGGCACACGCACCATCGGTTCAGAACTGCTGATCTAAAATACGAGGTGTGGCTATTAAATAACGAGACTGACATTGATACAAAATATAGATGCATGTTCCGAACGCCAGCGACCAAAAGGTGCGTTCGCATTAGTTATTTTTTGGTTTCGGCAGAAAAGGAAAAGTGAGCAACGGATTGTGAGAAGTTTCACATGAACCGCTGCTGAAACTTATAATTTATTGAAAGAAGTATATAGCAATGAGTATTTAATCGCGTACACATGTTTTTGAGTGATTTAAGCGTTTTCAATGAGACCGAGAAGACGATGAAGATGACGCACGCCTGTGTTGCCCTCCCACGTCAAAAACAGGTGCCAATACCGAACAAATCAACAATCTGGTTCGATCTGAGAGTCGATTAAGTATTCGTGTGATTACGAATACTGTAGGTATTGACAAAAAAATCTTACGGCAAATTTTTCCACCAAGACAATACGCCGGCTCATTCCACATTGTCTGTCAAGAGGTTTCTAGCCAAGTACAGCATCCCAGTGCTAGACCATCCGCCTCATTCGCCAGATTTTGAGCTATGAGGCTTCTTCTGTCTCCTAAGGAGAAATCTGCATAAAAAGGAACAAGATTTGAATTGTTGAAACTGTGAAAAGGAAATCACCATGCGCCCTGAAGGAGCTGTCAAATGAAGACTTCCAGCACTGTTTCGAACAATGGAAGATTCGCATGGAGCGTTGTAGGAATAGAGGATGGGTATATTTTGAAGGTGATAATAAGTAAATATGTATGACATCAAAATAAAATATTTTACAGTGTCAGTTTCGTCATTTAATAGCCATACCTTGTATACTCTTCATCATCCATGGACGCATCAATAACAACTAGTTTTTCGTAATAATTCGTGTGGTTCTTTTGTATGATCTAGATAAACTAGTCTGATCTATTTTCATAAATCATGATTTTCATCACTGATTTATGCTATTCCCTATAAAATTAACCATTTATGTTAAACAATCTTTCTTCCCTACAGCAATAGCTAATATGAAAATAAGATTTAATTAATAAAAAATTCTGGTTTGTTATCATATCGTTCTTTTAATTTAGGATTTATCAATTCATGTTTCCTTCCATTCTGCCATTAAGACCTGGTTACGACAACTTTAAAAAATGGAATAAATATCATCACGTACTTTATTTATTTATGCAAAAGTTTGTGGCCGTGGTAGGTGGCCTGATGGTTATGGTCGCGAACTCGTGACGGTCGCAGTTTCCGTCGACTTGAAAGTTTGATACACGAAGCATGGTTGATATACGTTAAATCAGTTGAAACTTCAAGGCCTTTCGTGGCGTGGTGTGGAAGTTTGAAGAAAGAGGGATCAACTAAAGTGTCGTTCTCATCAATAGTTCGAGGCTCAAAATTACGAGTTGCATCACTAATAGCCCTTGTGTTGCCTTTAAGTGTGAGATTAATAAATAATTCATCTGTGCAAAAGTTGTGGACTAAAAATATTTGAAACACATATTAATACAATTTTCCGTTTAAAATATTTAGAAATAAAATATGTTGCTGTTCTCTGAAATAAATAGAAGTAATTTTTAAAGGTAATGCTTTTAAGGTGTGCTTCAAAAAAGCATTTTTCTCGAAGTAAAACACCCACTTCCAGAAATCAAATCAGGGTATTCTCGTAATGCAATAAAAGTGAAGTATAAAATCATTCGATAAAAATCTTATTTATTCTTTTACTGCCTTGGGTTGAATGGTTTTTATTAAAAAAATAAGGAATTCAATGAGCATCATGTGAAGAAATCTAATTTGCATCTGCTTTTTTTATACGCTCTTCAATTTTTTTTATGGAAGGAAATATTTCATGGTAAAAAAATGTATCGAATAAATCGGCTTTAAACTAATATACTCAGAAAAAAGGAATGTTCTTTATTTAGAACAGGGATAAAAAAAAAGATACAAAGCATAGAAATTCTTAATATCATATAATAACCTCTAAAAACTGAAGCATTTAAGATTTTTTTTTCAGGGCATAGTTCCCAAAGGCGTTATGTTGTTTCATGAAGTATAGGAATAGAAAATAAAATTAAAACAATTAAAATAAAACCAAATTTTAAAAGTAATATTTTGAAATATCTACCTATATTGTTATAAAAATCAGATGACGCTTCCAGGCAGTGGTCCTGTTGTGAAGCAAAAGAAACACTTCAGAAATGTCATCAATTAACCGAGGAAAGCTTGAGCAATGACCCTTTAACTTTTGCTGTGGATTCAGCAACTATTTTGATAACGTGGCGAGAAATTTGGCGGCAAACGGAAAGTTTCTGAAGGTGCTGGAATCGAGTCGATATCTTCAGGGAGAAGAAAGATACAGATTTTTCCTGGATTTTCTCATGGGGCGTCACAGATGACCGGAAAAGGAATAAAACGCCGAAAGTCTCGGTCAGTCAGACTGGAGTCTGCTGTTGAAGAGATCAATCGGAAAACAACTGGAAGCTGAATGCACTATGAAGTGGAACATGTCGGCGATCCGCATTGATGGAGGAGCTGACATTTGCATAACCGAGTGAATTTGAGGAGCGACCAGAGCATGTCTTGGAAGTGTAGGGTATTACTGAGGAGGGTTGTCCATTGTGTGAACTAGTAAGTTGGTGAGCTGAGCACTGTTGCCACAATTGTTAATGTTATTACTCGGATGTTTTGTTTTTATATCTGTGTCACTAAACTGTACAAGTGCTGTGTAATTGTTTGTACTGTTATTTGCCCAAGCTCTGCCATCTGTGTGTTGTCCTGAAGATTTACGAATAAAGCATAATCTGTTGTTATTTTCCGTGTTGGGCTGATTTCAATTTCACACCCCCAGAAAATTTCGCAACAATACATTATGAATATCTTTGTAACACTTTATTTATATGGAACATACACTTGGAAATACAAGCAATAGCAAACACAATATCCTTGAAAATGAAATGTTTTCTATCAAAAAACATTAAGACTTACGTAATTGTTAACTGATTTATTTACAGTCTCATATATAGATTTGAAGACACTGTGGATAAAAAAAAAATCGAGTATAAATAAATCAATTGTGACTTTGAAAAATATCATTACAGTTAGCAATTATTTTACTCCTGTTTAAAATATTTTTTAAAGATAAAGCTTTATTTATAAAAAAAAATAAGCGAGTCTATTTAAGAGAACGAAGCGAATATATTAGGACATTAATTCTATTCTCGTGATAATTTTTAAATCGAAGGAAAAAGTCTTAGAAGAAATAATTTAACTTAATATAATTCATATATTGACAAACTTCATAGACTACTTTTATGGCTACAATAAAATTTAACGGCACTATTCGAAATATGGACAACGTTTTCAGTGACATATACTTTCGACGGAAAATCTTTTATTCAAGAAAAGGTTATTTTCGAATGTGTGTGTGAGGGGGGGGGTACCGAAACGCGATGCAAATCACCTCTTGCTTCCAGACGTCGTAAAATCTTCTTTCTTCCGAGAAAAAATCCCGATTTGAATAGTAACGCCTTTTTTTTCGAAGAATCTTTAACAATAAATTTCGGATGTCGTTATAACGGATGTCGTATCACATCCTTTTCATCTACTGGGAATCCAATTACTGCAGCCAGAAGTTTATTCCCGACCTGTCATGTTTTCACAGTATTTCCTTCAAGAAAGTGCAGCCCACTTGAAATTCCTAAGTTCTTTTCTGTTCAATGATAACTAGGAAAGTTCGGCAATCCATGTGGGGTAAATATCACGCGTGCATTGATGCTAAAGGGCGAGATTTTAAATACCTTGTGTAATTCGTGTAACTAATACTGTACTCTTTTTTTAGGTAATAAAGGGCTTTACGCAAGCTTTCTGTACTGTATCCTTACTGTTTCTTTATGCAACCATGTCTGGTTGAATCCTTACGCCAGCCGGTCTCAAGCTGGAATCAAGTACGAGGATACCACTCTCCTTGAGTATTGAAATTAGAAGCATGTTATATCTTGCGACGGCGCTACTGAATGGTCGTAGAGTAGAAGTAGCTCAGTTTTGTGAAGGGGGATATAGTAAGCACTCTTCTCGGTTGTTGAAAGTAGAGGCGAGTTCAATCGTTAGAACAGATAGATGGTGGCAGTATGGCTATTTTCTTAATTTCGCGAAGGAGTAAAATCAAGCACTTTCAGCTGTTGAAACTGGACACATATATTATAGTAAAATGACACGGTTATAAGTGGGCAGCATAACTTTAGTTTAGTTTCATGAAGGTCCACAGTCAGCAGCAGCATTGGCATAAGGACACTCACCTCGGATGTCAGGAGCACCATCCTTAGGTGTTAAAACAAGAGGCATGTTCAATCACTGGACAGTATATTTATGTGTTCGTAATGATCTTATCGTATAGTATAGCTAGTAACTTAATTTCATTAGACAGCACAGTTGTATGATGGCAATATGCTAGTTGCTTAGTTTCACGACGGTCGCAGTTATACACTTTCATCAGGCATTGAAACTAGAAGCTTATACTTTTATGAAACGGCATGATTATACGTGGACAGTATAGCTTAGTTTCAACGAAGGTGCTCGGTATTCTATGACCTAAGCCAAGGGCACTTCAACTCGTGTGTTAAAATTAAAGGAAAGTGCTGTTTGCGTCAAATAGATACTTAAGTCGCGAGCACTCCCCATGGGTGCCAAAAATAAGGGACTCTCTCCTCGGATGGAAAATGATGCAGAACTTGCTTCTCTCATCAATTTTATTACAGTAAACTATGAATTTTGAGATTAGTTGCGACAGATTATCTTATTGTATAGTTGTTAGTGAGAAGAATACTACAATCACATAGAGGATAATAGAATAATAAGGATAAAGACTCAAATGGGAAGACTATCATTTGGTGCATTCGATTAATTTATTTAAAGTACATGATTTAAAGTTTATAATCCTTACCCTGAAGGAGATGATAGTTTGAGTGCCCCATCAACTAAATTAGATTTGTTTCATTGCTTAAAGTTGTTGATGTGTTTAGTGTGTGACTTGCGAGATCGTGTTAATGCGTCATGCGAACGTCTGAATTTTTGTGTATCAAAATCCTGGCGAGTTACTCATTTAAGTGTGACATTAAGAGAGATACAGGATGACCACAAAGAGAGATAAAGTACCCTTTCCTTCTGAAAATGAGATTTACACATCTGAACATAAACGGGCAATGATCCTCTTCGGGTATTTCATGTATTAATTCAAAGAATCCATGAAACCCAATCTCAAATTAGAATTCACTGTTCTATGATCGTAAGGAACCACGTAGTATAAAGTTAGAGGGATTGTGTAAAAGGGGGAAGAAAGTTTGAGTGAATGGGCTAGCGAAAGATTGAGTTGCAATTAAGATAAGCCCCAGTGCATTGAGCTACACGGTTTGAATGCATTTACAAAAGCTGTGGTGAAGTTTAACAATCCTAGTATAGGACATTGTCCTATTTACACCTGTAGCGTACCATGTAAGGAATGAGATGATAGCTGTCTAATTGCATATTTATGTCATTAAATTCTACTCTCCGCCCATTGCTATATATGCTTCTCAGCTTACGGCTACAGCATCCAATGGCAATGCGAACTCTAGTAATTTTACTTTCCAAGTTTGTTTCGGCAGTTCCTCACTCTGTCGAATGCCCAGGCTTTTGTTGCCTTGATCCTAACTTTGAAAAATTATTCTAATTATGTAAATTTCAATTAACTACAATATTTTTCTTTTATAAATTATGATGAGAGGGTAAATTTAAATATTTAAATAGGTACCTCGTTATTTTAGCCGTTATCGTTACCATGTCACTAAATGGTGTTCTTTAACTCTACTCCAAGTTTGCACCTATAGTACTAGAACACCTTGTATGTATCAGTGCTTTTAGTACACAATTTAGAATAAAGTTTTAAAATTGTGTGCCTTTCAAACAAAATTTGTATTACAAAGAGCAGTTTCTGTGCAAAAATAAAAGTAATTGTACCTTGAGAAAAATGAATGTTATCAAAACGGAGACCAATTTTAATACTCTTTGTTTCTAACATTTGCTTATATTATTTTTCAATAAAAAAATGGTTCTCATAAGTTTGTAATCTTTAGTCCTAATATAATAATAACTAGTCTCGACCAGCTATAAGCCTCCATTCTTCAGAAATTGAGGCTTATAGCTGGTAAAAAAATGACTAAGCAATCATTTCCTTCACTCAAAATATCAAAGAAAGAAAAAAATCTCACGAAATCGATGGATCGAGTTTTCAGAGCAAGGATAAATTTATTCATTTATATGATATGTAGTCGAAATTGTCCGAAGAGAGTTAGAAAAGGAGTAATACTGAAAATATATTTGTGGATCTTATGATCATTGAAGAATTCCTCGGGAAATTTTTTACTCTGACTGCTAGTTCCTAAAGAGTTATATCGTAAATAACTGAGGTTTTTCGAGCACTTTGGTCTGTAAAAGAGATTATAAATTTTATACGAGAATATTCTAGAAATATATTCATGGAATCAATTTCCGCCTTAAGTATAAAAGCTCTCTATTACAGAAAGAATCACATCAACAGAGAAGAGATTTTTAAATTGGGAGTTTTTCCAAAATAACGAGAAAAGCTTATAATTTGAAATTATTCCGTTTATTGACTTCATATTTGAGCGAAAAATAAACTTAAGCAGAACTTATAAAATTGATTAGACATTGTCAGAGCTCATATTAATTTTCAAATCTTATGAAGTGCTTATCTTTAAATTCAAAAAATACTCTCACTCCTTACATGATTTTCCCGTTAGAGTGGTGTAGAATTTGGGGAAAGGAGGTACCAGCTCAGGTGTCGTCCTCGTCACGTGATCGAGGTTCAAAATTTCGAGGTCCGTCGCCAATAGTCCTCCTGGTGCTTCTAGTGCGATATTAATAAAAACCAAACCAAACCTTGCTTGATTTGAATAGAAATTTAGGGAGAGGGGTATTACCAAAATTAAAATAAATGTATTTTGGGAACTGTTGATTCGAAGCCTCCAATTTGCGTTTCTTCTGAGAATGGAAGCATTTTAAATTTAAGAGGAGTTTTGAAATCAATATATAAAACAAATTTTCTTTGAAAAATTTATTTTTATGAAATAAGAAAAAAAAAACATCAATTTATTACAGGAATCACTTCATGGCAGCATTTTTTCTGCCATGAAGTGATTCCTGTAATAAATTGTAATTAATTCCTGATAAGAGATTTCTGTAAGAAATTAAAAATAGACAAGTTAAAACACTCGTAACATTTTGAAAATATTGACTGATCATGCAGTTACTAAATTTTTTTGTGTATTTTTTGCGTTATTATTTTAACGAGAGGGGTTTCTTTTTTTTAAATTGAATATTTTTTTTCAATAAAAAATTATGCTTGGAGTAATGCTTGAAGTATTGAATTGGGCTCAAACAGTTCCCGTTTGATGTCATCAGCTGAGTCTGCTGAGATAGTGGTACTGTAGCTGGTATATCAATAGTTGTTGTTTATGTGTGGTTTCTTTGTTAGATTCACAGAGGCAAGTTTTTGTATTGCGCGTGCATACAACCAATAGTTGTAAGCTGTTCTGCCAATTTAGTGCTCAAGTCTTGGGTCACCACTTCTGAGTAGAGAGGGGATTTGTCCGCCTCATCGGGGAAGTATGCTTTTACCTCGTGGTGGGGAGAGGTCGGTTGACCTTGAATGCCGGTGCCATTTCGGACCTTCAATCTTTGGATCCGAAGAAAATTTGTCCTATCGCTTTTTCACTGTTCTTGTCTACTACGGCATTAGAAAGTTTCCTTTGGACTATTTTTTTTTTTTTTGGCATTTTTAATTCCTGTCGTCTTTGTTGAAGAAAGCCGCAGCAGTTATGATGTCCGAGTTGTATATCTTTCTTGACTCATTACTAAACTAAAAGATTTACAAACAATAGTTTAAAAAAAATTAAGAGTGCAGCTATGATGATAACCAATTTAGTATCTTCATCATTATGATTATTTGATGTTTATCATTACTTACTTTGTAGTTTTACTGCCTAAACGCGTCTGAATTACCATTTAGAATACTGAATATATTTATCACTTGGGTGGGTGGAGTTGAGGAATCGAGTCATTAACTCAAGATCGAATCTTCATAGCTTTAATCTGTAAATTCTTTAGGTTACATACGACTGATCTAGATCTTTATTTATTTATTTATTCGATAACTTCTCTCAGTTCCCTATCTCTATCTTCATCTAACTTCCAATCCCCTTGTTTAATCTTCGTTTCTTAAAAATGTAAGTTATTCAATTTATTCTAAGCACTTCATTATTTCAATCTCATCCCCATAAATAATGTTTCATTAATTGAAGGGGATTTTGTGTGTGAATTCAAATACATATTAAAAGGAAACCCAGAGTTAGTTGTAGAGGAAATTATGGAGGCCCTGAGTCTCAAGGTCATCAGTTAATGTTTTTTCTTGATTTAAATTTCTTTTAAATCTTTTAATAAATTGTTATTGTTATATTGTGTAGCTACATGTATTGAAGTCTTCTATGAGGTAGATTAGATAAATTCTCCCGACATCTTTGTGAAGTGTTATCTAAGCCGTATACGAATTTATAATTTTTGATTATCGGTCCACTTATCATGCATTGTTACGAATTATAATTTTAGTAACAACATTAATCGAAAATAGCTTTTTTTATTGTGAAAAAATGAAATTAAACAATTAAAGTTCTTTAAGTAAAGATTATTTCAAAAACACTTCGTTCAAAGATTATTACTGATAAAAAATAAATACTACACATTTTGTAATTTTATCTTTTGCACAAGGCAAATGTTACACGTCTTATTAAAAAAAAATTTCTCGAATATCCCTGAAACTAAAAATCGGATTCAAATGAAATTCGAAATATGATTTATTTAACGTATTTCTTATTTAATTCTGTAAAAATATTGGATAGCTTTATGAGAAAATTCTTTTAAAAGCCCTAATTAAATTAATCAATTAATTAATTCAACTGACACATAAATTTGGATGACTGTATATTAAATTTTTGATAGTGATGAATGAGTGTATTATATTTTAAGGTACCAACCAAGGTTTATTTTGAGGGAAAGAGGCACGAATAAATAATAAGATACCATTTAATATATTTTAATAAATAAGATACTATTGCAATTATTACAATTCATTTTTCCGATTAGTATGCCCTCAGGGGCTTTCTTTTTCAGCTGGCATCATGACCCGGAAGTACTGTAGAGATTTTTTTTCTCGTATAGTTTACTGTCTTTGGTAAATACGGGTGACGCCACGCCGGGATACCATAGCTATCCTTTGTTATAGTTTTAGACCAGTGTTTCTCAACGTGGAACCTACACCCACAAGGGGGCAATTTGATTCTAAATGGGGAGGACAATTCGAAAAAATACATGGGGGTCATAGTAAAAAAAAAGGTTGAGAAACATTGTTTTAGACCCTTATTTTTGTCAATTTTTACATTTTTTTCTAACATCTAACTCACAGATCCCCGACATCGTATAGCACAGGATAGCCATATTTAGCTCTTGCGTCATAAACCTCAACTTTTATTACACACTTCCCTCCAGAGTTATATGAATGTTTCTAGTCTCCCAGAATAATACCGAAACCAATTTTTCTTTCAATCGTCCGATTAAATTCTAGACAACCTATTATTTTATATAGATGTTTCTAGCTATCAAGTCGTTAAATCGCATTGTGAAAAGTCGATAAAATGCATCAATTCAAGAGGAAAACATGAATTGAATTCTTGTTCAAAAGATTTAATCTTTCTTTTCCCAATTTCTTGATATATATTTTTAAATTATTTTGAATAATAGATTAAAAATAAAAAAAATTTATCTATTTTTTATGAAATACAGTTAGCGTAAGTGTTTTTATTGTTTAAAAATTATAAAATATTTTTCACAAAACAATTACTCAAACAATTCTTAAATTATTTTAGGCTTGGGGGAAAGTATATTTAAATACTTATAAATTTTATTTAACTTTTTTTAAAGCTCAATTGCTTTAAAAATTGAAATCAAAGACATGAAAAAAATATTATAAAATTGGAAAAAGAATAAGAAATCTATGTTCTGTAGGCCTAAATTCAGAATACATAAATATTTATTTACTTTATATCTACGGTGAATAAAAGAATCACTGATTTGAATGATTTTTTATTTAAATAAAGAAGAAAAATTTAAAATGTATCGAAATACAAGGTTTGGAAGATTTTATATTTTGTTATAATTTATAATTTTAATGTTTTTCCCGATTTTACTCATATATTTGAATTTTTCTTTTTTTCGTAGTAGAAATCTTCGCTGCTGATTCAACACTAAAATACTTTTTAGAATTAAAACCAATGGTAACAGATGAGTTGCAGTTTAAAAAACTTTTTATTGGCATGAACTATTGAATGAAAGAAAGCTTGTGTGAGTTAACGCCGTTATTTTGACTAGACGGATGAGTAGTCATTCGTGAAGCTTTTTAACTGTGAAGAGAAAAAAATGTACGGTTTGGTTCCGTTGGATAGTGTTTACTGCAAAAGTGCTGAGTAAGCAGTAGAAAAAAACATCTGCTCTTAGCATCGGCAACGCGCTCTTTTTTTCAAGGTCAGGATCTTTAAAGTTGGAGTATTACGGAAGTGAACACAAGAGAAAGTTTTTATTATTGTTTTTTCTCTCTTCCGTGAGCCGTGAATTATTAAGCCTTTAATTTTAAGTCATTGAAACCGCACTGTTTTTCATTTCATTTATTAACTGTTATTTTTCTGTTAAACCGAACATTCTAAATTGTTCGTTAAACTGTATTCTTAATTTTCTGTTAAACTGTTCTTCATTCTAAATTGGTTTTAAAAACGTTTTCTATTTCCCTTATTAACTGTTATTTTTCTATTAAACCGAACTGATTCATTTTGAAATTAATATTGGAAAGCGATGGTTTTTCAATGTGTCGTGTACGTGTTCTTTGTTCTAAATTGGTTTTAAAAACGGAGGGAAGTATCCAAAAACTACTTGGGGGAACCATTTTAGTTTTTATTTATGGTTCATAAATAACGACTACCAAAAAATGTAAACTATATGCGAAAGAGAAATTGATTAATTTGCGAATTTTTTATGAAAACTCTTTTGAACGAGAATTTTGAAACAACCATTGCATTCTCTGATATCTTCATTAAATTCAAATTTTCAATCGGACTAAATGCTTTGTCATTACCTGAATCTACATAATACTGACTTTAAAACTGTTAAAAATAATTTATTAAGAAATTTCAATCCTTAACAGGAGAAATTTTTCGCAATTATTTCAAAATGATCCACTCGAAAACCATTTTTTTTTTCCAGTAAGCTCGCTCCTAACTCCATCACATTCCTGATCAGTATAATCCAAGGGTCGGTAAGCTTTATAAACGGAAGAGCCAAAAGTTATAATTTACAAATTTTCCCATTTTTTTAAAGAGTCACTAAAAATTTTCGATTTAATATTTTGTAATTGCTTATATATATTTGATTTTTGATTTAAAATAAACGGTTTTAAATACGGAATAATATTTATTCACATAAAAACACAAATATAGATAGTTACATTAATGGGAGCATGCTTTCTGAAAGTTTGATTAAATCTGACTTATAACTTGTTGTTTTAAGTTTCAAGCACGACTCGAGATTTTTATTTGTTAGTTGACTTCTAACTTTTCTTTTTATTATATTCATGCAAGAAAACGCTTGCTCATACGAATATGTCCACCCGAAGATCATCAGCACTCCATATGCCAACTACTTCTTCACCTCACTGTAGCATTATAGAAGACTATTTATTCCATGGGCCGAATATGAGGACCTCAACTTGTGAAATTTCTTATAGAGCTGTCTACTTGTGCTGCACGATGTGCATGCATTTCTGAACCTCCAACTCTTCCAACTTGCTCTTGAATTCTGTGAAATTGCCACTCCACAAGTCTTTGGTTTTCAAATCCAGCAATTGCATTTGAAGTGATCCAGCATCAATTTCAAATTTTTCCAATGTTGATCTAATTTGTATTGAAAGGATTTACTATGAATGAGAGAGTACTTTTTTTCTGTTTTGAATTGCTCGAATATCTCAGCGAATCTATCCTTAATGTTTTTGAAAGCTATGCTGAAGTAGTTTGCGTCAATAGCTACATTAGTCTTATCGCGGTATTGCTTCAGATTTCTGAAATGAAACACTATCCGAGGACTTACAATACGTCTAGAGTCGATGGCTCTTTGGGTGAGACGGAAACGGAATACAATTGGCTGAAAGATAAACATAGTCACGGAGTCTCATCTCTAAGAACAAAACAGTAGTTCAAATTTATCTCATTACGGTAATGTTAAGTGTAGCGATTTGTACTTAACCATTATTTGAAAGTAGAAACTATTGAGAAATTAGATACTTAAAAATATTATTTTCTTATTTTTTAAGAGTTTTGATAGTAAATTATTAATTTTTTCGTATGGAACTGGAGAGCCGCAACTTTACATCAAAAGAGCCGCAGGTTACCGACCTCTGGTATAATGGAACGATTTGATAAGAACATTGACCATTCTCCAAAAAGAACAAAATAACTTATTTGATCGGTTTGTCTGCATCTAAATATTTATTAATGTATTTTGGCATATATTTTAGAACATTAGATTTTTTCTCATCACTTCAATAGATATGTCCAAGCACTTCAGCATTGAGTGGATTTTTTTTTTTTTTTTTTTTTGCCATTTTGGTATTAGAATATTTTCCACTGACTAAATTACTGGAGCCTTTAGTCCAATTAGCCTTAAATTAGTTGAACTGAAATTGAATCGTAATTGGTTCCTCATTGTAATAACAATCTGCTATTGAACTATTAAATATTTAAAGTGTCATGATATTTCAAAGTGATCAGCGTAACTTTTTCATTCTGTGTGTGCATACTATGAGCAAGAAGAAAACGAATTTTTAATATTTAGGATATTTTGAAAATGGTTCAAAATCTCAAAAATTACATAAGAGCTCAAAAACCACAGAAAATTATCTTCAAAACGAATTTCATAAATGACTTAAGAAAAGAAACGGCATAAAATACAGAAAAAAATGGTATAATAATTTTACATTTATTTTTAAAAAATTCGAGTGTTCAATCAGGATTTGTATTCAAGAAATAATTATATACATTCCTCGCGCAAAACAATAGATATGTCCAAGCACAATTCATTTGCCAACTGAATAGATCATTCAATAAAATCTAAAATATGATGGAGCTTTATTTATTTGCTTTCTAGATATGAAAGGCCGAACCTGAACCCATGTATATGATCGTCCCCTATAGTAAAGAGAACTAAAATAAGAAACAAAACAGACATAATGAAAGGTATGCTACGAGTATTTAGTTTTATATGAAGCAATGAGAAAAAAAAAAAAAAA
>BMAW01123881.1:239577-274932 GCA_019974015.1 Nephila pilipes
GTTCATATATATACATATAGGAATCTATGGCTTGACTTTGACTTTTCCATATTATCGCAAGACTTCATCAGGTATTCTACAAGAGGTCCAGAGGTAAAAAACAACTTCTTCTCTGTTGAAAGCAACATGACAATAGACAAACAAACATGGCGACGAAAGCATCTGGAAGAGAGAAACAGAATACGTGGATATGGACTAGGCGAGAGAAACGAGTTTGATAGAAATGAGACGTTCTGTGTAAACACGAAAAAAGCTTATCAGACAGTGTTGGAGTGGTAAGGCATGTCATTTCAAGGCCATGGAAACGAGGAAATGAAGACGTTCAAGGTCTTTTGCCTGTTACTGCAGCAACTGGTGACCGATATATCCTGTTAATGGCTCATAAAGACAGAACAGGCAATGCTAATCAGCTGAAAAAACAGTCGCTTTTGCACTAGAACGAAGGGTGTCAAGCCAAACAATCCGAAATAGGCTCCATCAGGTTGATCTCTATGCACGTAGGCCAATGGTGTATATTTCGTTGATCTCAAGACACTATGTGAAATGAAGAAGTTGGGCTGTTGAGCATCGAGATTAGGGACAACGTCACTTGAATCAAGGGTTGTTTACTAACGAGTTCGATTCAGCCTTGAGAGTGACACCCGACTTGTTTCGGTATGGAGAGAAAGGAGTATACGAAATAATCTTATATTCCTTTGGTAAAAATCGGATGAAAGACGAAGTGGATTGATGGTATGGTCTTGAATCTGCATAGTTGTACATATGGACCTGCATATCAATGCAATGCAAATGGAATTTGACGATCCAAAGATATGTAGACGATATACTGAGGCTACATGTTGTACCTTACGCTGCAGCCATTGGTGGTTTCTTTCATTTAAAGGAGCATAATGCCAGGTCTCTCATCACTCATCTTATGGATAATATGTATGAATCTGAAACAATACAGTGTATGGTATTGCCAACATGCTCTCCTGTCCTAAATATGATCAAGCATGTTTGGGACACATTCAGGCAGTACGTAACAGCGAGACTATAACATTCTTTTTCTTTCCGGGAATTCGAGATTTCAATTCTTCAGGAGTAGAACAATATTCTCCGAAGTCTTATCATCACATCCATGCGAAACAGGTGTGCCGAGTCTTAGCTGTACGAGAGGACCACACACCGTATTAAAATGTTTGCATGAATTTAAAACAACACATTACTTTTATCATTTGTAATCAAATTATTGACTTGAAGAATCTTTTCATGTTCTATCCATTTTTTCAAAAAATTAAAGCTCTCACACAATTTTTTGCATCGTCTTTTCTGTATTGTATTTTGTTTCACGTGTGCTCTCAATTGTGTAAGCCCATGTATGGCTGACTCGCATAGTTTTCTTAACTTATTTGCTTGTTCCTCTAATTTTTTTGAGTAGCAGTATATATATATATAAATAGTTACGAAAGTGAGTTGATGCTTCCCTGCAGCACTTCTCTTATGGAGGAAAATAGTGATTTACAGAGATGTCAGAGTTTACAAAAGAGAGTTTAACTAACAACCCCTTAACCTTGACGACCGATTTGGCGACTTTTTCGAATGGGAAGAAAGTTATGGAATTTTCGTAAATTTCCTTTGTGATGTCACGCTTGGTCAGAAAGGTATGAATACACCAAGAGCTACAGTCTTTGAGCAAAGAGGAATCGGTCTGTGTACGGAATCAGTTAGGGGAGTCTGCTTTGTAAACCAATCGGGGAATCATGGCCTAGGGATGTTTGGAAATTTGGCCTGAATCTAGCGTAACAATTAAGGAGAAAATGTCTTAGGAGGCTCTGTTGAAGAGATTGATCGAGGGATCGACCGAATGCTGTTGGCCCTTGAAGAGGAACTTGCAGGATGAACTTGCAGGAGAAGCAACGGGAAAAAGTTGAAAAGCATTGGAGTCTGCCCTAGAAGTGCAGAATATTACTGCAGAGTCTATCCGCAGTGAATAGTAAAAAGCTTGTGAGCTAAACGTTGCTGAAATAACTGTGAGTTTTGTTCTTGTATCTGTGTTATTGAACTGTGCAAATGCTGTGTATCTAATATTTTCCAAAATATGATACCTGTGTGCTGTCTTGAAGACTTACGAATCAATTGTCATTTGTCGTTATTCTTTGAGTTGCCATTGATTTTCTCTCCATGCAAATCCCCGTACAATAAATATTTTCATAACTATATATATATATATATATATTAATGTTAAGTATAATAATTTTTAACACGCACATATAAATTCATAATAAATTAATAAATTCCAAACATTGCTTGTAATAAAAACATAAAATAAAATTAATAAATAATATAATAATTATAATTAACTGCTGATACCGCTGCCTTCAAGACTTAGAACGTATTGGAAATAACTCATGGCTGGACAAGAGTTTGTCACTCTTTTTCTAGGTATTAACCTTCTAAGAGACTCTTACACCTTCTTTAGATAGTAGGAAAATCAGAACCCCGAGGGAACCTAGAGATCCTTTTCTTTCCCATAGAATTTATTGATTTTAATAAAAATGGATGATGCGCCCCTAGAATACTAGGATTTCCTTGTTATCCCTCCATATTTTTTATTCTTCTTCTTGTCAACCAACTGTACCTTTTACTATTTTTATAATATCTGGATCACAGTTATATACTTGTTTTATAGTCAGATTAGGCTCTTACGCCTTTAATCCTACATTCACTGTAGAGCAAGTACGGGAAACTCGCTGCTCGCGAGCCACATGTGGCTCATAGCAATTATCTTTGAGGCTCAACCAACATAACTACATGTAACAAATATGTGTGCTAAGATATTGTAGTTATCTTTCGAAATTTTCAATTGTACATGATTACTGATAATGAACCACAACCTTAGCTTATGAACTATTAGTAGTCATGTTGAATCGACGCACCATTTCCACCTTATATAGTAAGGACTGTTTCGCTTGGTGTACCTAACATTAAATATTCCGCTTTTAGAGAACAAGAAAAATAATTGTATTGATTCGAGCAGTTCACCTTTGTCCGATAAGTTAATATTCAAGAAAAAAAATATTGAATTTTATAAAATATTTATTATTTTGTATTAAAGATTACTCTTCAATTTTAAGCTCTTACATTCAGTATTCGATTATCTAAACTAGGTGGTTGAAAGAATAACGAAAAATCGTTGGCGAGCATTGGTATTTCCAAGATTATTGGGAATTCATAATTTTATTTTTGTTGTTACATAAAAGATAAAATAATCTGATTGATACTTAAGAATTCTACTGATATACCAAAATTATATAACCTCTATATATAAATATATATAAAACCTCGCTGTGGAGCAAAATAAAATCCACATAGGAGGCTGGTACACGTTAAAAACTGTCGAGGTTCTGAGCTTTCCCTTTGGCGGAGTGTGGAAGTTTGGAGGGAGGATGCTAGTTCTGATGTCCTCTTAAACACAAATACTAGCTGTATCGCCAATACATCTTGCATTGCTTATACGTGAGGTATTAATAAATAATCAATGAACAGCATAAATATTACGATTCAAATCCCAATGAACAGTACACCTGTGACATTGGGCTATTCGCTGTTTCTCTTCACTAACCTTGGGGACTTTTAATTAAGATTGATTGCTTTTGCTAAACAACCTTTGCCCAACCAAAAATGAAATGTGATTTTGGTAAAACAAGTAGAAATGAAGTGAAGCGGGAGAGTTAGGAAATATATAAACTCCGACTGAGAGTCGCGAAAGAGAGGTTGAAGTAGGAGTTTGGATTAGAAGTTGAGTGATTCAAGAGATTTAGTTATTCCAGTGTTCAGCAATTGTTCCAGAGTCTGAGTTGCAGTCGAAGAAGGCTTAGTGGCAAGAGTCTGTTAGATTATTATTGGTAGATAGAGTTAAGGCAGTAAAAACCTTGCCCGGGAGAGCAATCATAATTGTTGTTATATTAACTAGAAGTTAATAAATTGCGTAATTATTGTTCTAGTGTCTCTTTGCTTGACTTATCGAGTCTTAGTATTTAATCATTGAGTTTAGCTATGGCACAAGAGGCAGCCCGGAACGGACTGCCGTTACACACCTATTACGAAGTATATAAAGAGAAAAAAAAATTAACTCTTTATCTACTGATACGGAACATCTTCTCTGAATTTAGGTATTATTTAAAATTAATAATTTAGAGATAAACACACTGATGAATAAATAACTAACCCGAATGGAGTGATCGTATAGTGGAGAGAAGAGGTTCTCTCCGATTATAGAAAAGAATTATAATAAAGATTTAGAACAATGACTCAAATGAAAAGGCTTTCATTTGATGCACTAATTGAATTTATTTAAACAAACAGTTTATGGTAACATTCACATACCTGGAGGAGGAGGTTGGTAATGAGGTCACAATCGTTGAAATTATTCCTGTTCAGGAATGTAAATGTCTTATATGTGATTCGTGCATGTGACACGTCTGTGTTAATGTGTCCGTATCAGTGTGTGCGAATGCGCCAAATTCTTGGCGAACGTCTGATTTAAGCGGTTCGCCATGAAGGATAGATGACAACCACAAAGAGGGAGAAAGTGCCTCCTCCTCCTTAAATTTTGACTCACACTACTGAAGGCTTACCGTTAAATGATCTGCAGTGGTCTTTCATGTGAAGAATCAAAGTTTTCAAGAGGGACTAAAACAAATTAGAACTACTTGTTTCATGATCGTGTGAACATCCACGTTTCACTACATGTAGTGCGTTCCACGTTTCCTTTATTTATATAACTAGAAATGAGTTTGACACTCCTGCTATAGGGACTAACACGTTGTTGACATCTGGCTCGTGTGAGTCAATTTATGAGCTGCGCGACCAGTTAAAACAGATACTGGAAAAAACAAATTCAGTTAATAGATAACCTACTGTAGTTAGATATCAAACTGACTATATATATATATGCCCAGTATTAACTTTATTTCTTTTTATGACATCTGATTTTAACTTTTATGAAGATCATAGGAAATAAATCACGTTTATTCGTAATATCAATGGAAAAAGATAGTAAAATCAGAAGAGAAGATACTTCCTGAACATTTTCTTTTCATTTTGTGAGAAAGTTATCCTTTTGGTGTTGAGTTTCAGCCTATAAGCCTTTTCCTTGAAAACTCTTTATGAATTTATTTTCTTTCCCAATGTCGGAATGTCTTTAGGTTCTAAAAATATCTCCCATTGAAAGAAAAAAAAAACCCGTAAAATTCAAGAAAAGAGCAATGTTTGGCTCCCTTTCAAGATTTCCTTTCTGTCCATTTTACATCCTTTCGAACTATCATATTTGTTGAAATTCAACTTTTACAAGAATTAAATATATTTAGATTTTAAAGTAGTCTACTTTCCTCAGCCTTATTTCAATGCAGTATAAAATATGCTATTTCTGTTGTTTCTCTAGAAAAAAAAATTTAATTTTGCATAGAATTGTAACAAATTCTGTAAGCCTCGTTTTATCAAATAATAAATAATTTGAAATAAAATTCGTTTCCTTTGGAATGTGGAGCCTAATATGTTTGACTTTTTAAAATATAATATTATTATTGTCTCATATATGAGAGCGAATATTGACATTAAAAGATTAATTCTGAAAAAAATAGTCATGTGAAGTGTTCATGCAATATGATAAAATTTAATTTAAAAAACATTTCATAATCTTTTTTTTATAAAATTGTCTGTAGTACATACATAAAGTGATGAATAAGTAAAAAAAATTATTGAAAATATACTTATTTAAGAAATCAAATTTTATTTATTTGCGAATATTCAAAATTCTCATTCTGCTATAGACATTTATTCCTAAATAAAATTATATCTATTCATACATTAAAAATATCAAGTAAAATAAATTGCTTTTCTTGTTCAATTAATTGTGTTTTTCTTTAATATTTATTTATTGTACACATTATAATAATTACTTCTTCTCCCAAAGTATATGACCGTCTTGAAAAATAAAGAGCTGAGAAAAAGGTAGTTTAAAATTTTGAAGGTCAGTGAAATATATGACTTAATACACTGTTAATGAAAATTTAAATAACTCTATAAGTAATGTAGTTAAAACTAGGAAACTTTTATCAAATATTTATAAATGACATTCAATTCAAGTGTGGAAATAAATTGCTTTTTCAACATTTTTGTAATTCTCAGTAGTCATACGATCACGCAGGCCATTAGATTAAGGTGACCATATTTTAGCATTCGTAAAGCGGGACACCATTGACCGGGGGAGGGAGGATTCTTGATTAAAAATTTGGTACCTAATTAAATTACTTACCTAAATCATCTGAATAGCTGATTTGTTGACATCACTTGTTTAACTAGCACTAGCCCGCAGTATGAGAGACAGTTACAAAACCTAATATGCGATGGTATTACTTCGTGGACGACCAACAAACTCTCTACAGCCTGGCCCTTTACCTATCGAAAATTCCCCTCCATTTCCAGTTTTTGTATAAAATGTAATTCCCTAACAACAATGTTCCAAATAATGCTAGATCACCATGAACATTTCACCATAAGAATAAAATCTATGGAAGTGTGTAAAGCGTTCTCTCTTCATTTTACAGCTACAAAATATTTTCGTCGCTGCCAATGCCGAAAAATGCCACTGTTCATTAAGTCCAAACAATGGTGGTAGCATTCTAGCAACTGATCAAGGCGAACATTGATAATCAGTTCTCAACAATTATTTTTATTAATAAAATTTAACATTATAAAATTTACAAAAATAATATAAAGCTCATATCCTGGTGAAATAGCTACATGTGTGACGGGTCTATACGCGACCTTGTCACTAACAGTCCTCTTGGGGAATTTTCAATCCTCAAACAATTATTTGTATTGGAAAGCTTCCTCCGAAGAAGAGAACGTGATCATGCTAATTAAAACTGATATATATATATATATATATATATATATATATATATATATTGTATAAGCTTTCAGAAGAGGAGAGATAGGATAGATTTGTAGATGAGCAAGTAAATAAATTAAGTGTTTCAGAATATGTCGACCCTTCCTTCCGACCCCACACCATTACACATGGAACCCGAAAACCGTATGTTCTCTTCCCGTTCTCCCACTGTTCCTTAAGTTGTCGTGCATTCTTTCTAAAAATCAGGACTTTCTTAAAACCCGTGGGAAATTATTAAATAGCGGGACGTCTGGTCATCTTACAATAGACTACCAAGTACAATTTAGATAAGACAGCTTTCAGATCAGTTCTCTGTAAAAAAAAAAAAGTTCAGTTTTTTGCAAGTTAAAGAATTCCATGCGTTATTATTTTTAATTTTTTATGTTTTTGGTTAATCCCCACCACACATTTTAATTGGAGATAAAGGTTTTCAGTAACGTGTTATCCAGAAACAACATTTCGAAAGTATCATAATGAGTAAATTTTTTCCGACATATTTCAATTTCCATTGTTATCTGTGAGGCACAGAAGCGTAAATTCTCGTTTACTATTACTCGTATACTAATTATTTTCCTTTTTTCTTCTTCCGTTAATTATCCTGGACACCAGCATCGCTCATCGTTGCTAAAAATACTTGTTATATTTCCGCGTAGTTGCGCAATTTAAGTTTTATAATTGGACTTATATATGCATTAAATTTTCTCATCGTGAATTTTAATAACGACAGATCTTCAAAGGATTTATATGATCCGTCCCAGAATAATGAGCTATGGTTTAAAATGGAGAAAAACATTGTACAAAAGTGCGTTTAAATTAAAAAAAGATTTAGCAATTATTCTATGAATTCTTGTTAGGAATCAAACTATTTGCACCCTTTAAAAGCTGTTATTTCTTGTGCTTAATGTAATAAGTTCATTTGTGCTTAAATTTTGCATTTATTTATTATGAAAGTATAAACAGAATATATTTAAACATTGATAGAATTAGAAAATAAACGAATAAAGGTATTTAGTTAATAAAATGCGTATCAGTTCACTGTATTCACTATTTAGGGTAATATGATGTTATTTAGAATAATGCCAAAAGTAATTAATTTGGAATTTAGCGCTTATAATTATTTCAATATATTATTAGTAATGTGTTAATGCTTAATGGATCTTCCAGAGACATCGTGAACATTATGTTAATCCTAAGGAGAAATTCTACTTTTTTCACCAAATCCAGTCTATTTTATTTGTTTGAATGATAAAAAGGGAATACGAAGGAGCAAAAAAATAACGAGGGTTTCTGTGGAATTACAGATTCAACTCACCTATTTTAATCATTCTCTTGCTGGTTTTACGAGCCTTTAAAATATGTATTTTAAAAATTTGGGGAGAAAGCATAATTCCTCAGAAACCTTCGTTGTGTTTTGTTCTTTCAGATGTTTTTCATTGCATTCCATTAAATGCAATAATCTAGGTTTGAGACGAAAAAATAAAAATTCCATAGAATTAATTAACATTCCGCGTACGAATTCAAAATGGTTGATAGACACGGAAGCCTTAATGTGCATTTCTAATAGCTGTTGTAGGAAAAGGCACCCATATTTATGAAAATTGTAATAATTAGAAGATATCATACCGCAAATCGCAGTAGAATTTCATTCTAGGTTAACTTTAATTTTATTGGTTGACATTAGTGAGTCACGACACATGAGCCGTCATGAGTTTGACATGCCTACTCTAGAACAGTTTTCAACTCACGACACCCTCTTTGAGCCTTCGGTGCACGATCTAAAAGCACGATTGATCATAAGTAACAGATAAACACATGAAGCTTCGTGGCTCACAATTTTGGAATCTCTACTCTAATGCAACACAGCACCACAAGGGCTACCAATGACAGACCTCTTAATTCTAAAACATAGTCAAGTGACAAGGACGGTAAATGAGTTACTGTTGGCAGTGGAGATGTAATGGTTAGCGTGTCTGACTGTGACCACCGCTGACTTAAGTTCGATTCCGAATGGCTTCCGCTTGTATAGCTTGTCACCTCAACAGCCCTCCAGGGTGGATAAATGAACACCAAGTTCATTTGGGGCTGTAGAGTGGGGATAGCCACTCAAAGTGGAACTAGCTTGTAAATAGAGCCTCAAGCCCAATGGCTACAGAAATGAAAATGGCCACAATCTGACGGGACTTCTTAGATCAGGATAGATTTTAACTATAACTTAACTCAAAATTAAACGGCGTAATGACTTAGAGACACAATTCCATTTAATTGACAACAACCCTAGTATTTTATACGATGGGTTTAGTGAAACCAAGTCTCAAACTCGTAGTTAGACTTAAATTTGAAAATAACAAAGCTGATGAAAACTTGTTTGAAATAAATAACGGAGAAATAAATTAAAGATAACAGAGAAATAGAAATAATTAAATTATAGCTTTGAACTAAAAAAAACTCATATAAAAATTTATAAAAAGGGGCGTATTTTCAGGAATTGAAGGAAAGTTCAATTTGAATTTAAAGGAGGGAGAGGGGGGTTATTCTCGAAAAAATGCTACTGCTGGGATTTTTATAATAATTAAGAAAATTGGGAATTTATTTATTTGGAGATACTGGAAATGAATGAGATGGCTTGTCTTATCAATAATTTCAAATCGCATGGGATCATGGGAAATATATTCAGATTCCGATTTAGATGACCGCAAAAAGTTGTTTTTCCTTACGTTTTAACGCTATTAGAATTAACAATAATATTCTATTCAGATATTAAAATTGAAGCAATTGATGATTTATGAAATT
Organism: Nephila pilipes; assembly: GCA_019974015.1. Classification (NCBI taxonomy): domain Eukaryota; kingdom Metazoa; phylum Arthropoda; class Arachnida; order Araneae; family Nephilidae; genus Nephila; species Nephila pilipes. The sequence goes on from BMAW01123881.1 coordinate 249,305, forward strand.
AAATACATTTTAAAAAAAATTGTAAATGGGTTGTTGTCGTAAAATGAAAATATAAAATAAATCTTTGTCTATTGATCTATTCTGAATAACAAATATTTTATTTCTGTGAGAAATGAATTATAAATAGAACGATTGGCAATTTTTTTGGTTGGTTGAAATCACTATTAGCAACCAGTGTAATGCGTATCAACAATTAGACCGTAAGGCAAGGTGGGGTTAATTTCTTTTTTGCGAGGCATTCCTGAATCTTCCCTGTAGTCAAGAAATATAACATAAATATTCAAACCTGTTTCAGCCCACGCTTTGGCGACAGAAAACAAAATATTTGTTAGAAAGAGCGATAGATGCGCTGAATTGGCTACCTTCTAATGCAATCCTATTACAATCTATTTTAATGCAACACTTCCTTTGCTGCTACGTTTCATTTTCCATCCTTAGGCGTGGGCGATAATAGAGTGATAGTTAACTGAAGTAAAGATTGATTTTTGCGTAATTTATTAAATAATACTCAAACTCGGTGATTTTTTGAAAAAGAAAAGAAGAAAAACAGTTTAGTATCTCACTCTAACTAGTGACACTGAGAACGAAATTAAATTTTAGTGAACCATAACACAAATTTAATTTACAAATACTTCATTCAAAATTGCGTACATTAAAATGTATTACCTTGAATAATCAAGGGCGCTTAACTGAACTTAAAGTATCCGTACACCTTCGGAGAAATTTTTTGAAATACATTGATATTTGCTATCAAAATATTTCTTATTGCTAAAATACGTTTACAGTACGTTTACAGTAAATTCATATCGCAAAACTTCCATTGTAAAAGGAAGTCTTGTGAAATATTTTATCCTCTGTCTCTTTCCTCTTAAAATAAACTTCAAAATGTGTAAAAACTCCCTCCACAGCAAAGATTATTCTTGATGAGTTATTTTCAAATCTGTAAAAATCGAAATTCTGAAAAAGGATTAATTACCTCAGCTCAAATTATATTAATATAATTAAAAAGGCTACTTTTTTGTTAGGGAGATTTAACTCCGGTTTCTTATTTAATTTTTATTTTTATTCTACTTCGATTAGCTTTTTTGATTAAAATGGAAATGCAAAAATCTGAAAAAAAATGCTCTCCTAATTTCTTTTAAGCTAATTAAAAAAAAAAGACATGAAACCGGTAAAAACGAAACCTTCCGAAATACTTCTTCGAAGCTCTAGTTGTAAATGCTTAGAACTCTACTTTAAAAAAATCAATTATTTATCTTGCTTGTTAAATAGTAATTGAAATGTGTGTGTGTTCTCGGCTCCCTCCCCCTTCTTATCCGAGAGCGTGTGAGCTTTTGAGTCAGTAACCATCTGTCGAGGATTTTCCGTAACCATGGTAATGTAATTGTTAGAAATTATCAAAGCTTGTGCTAATGTCTCCTTTCGTTAAAGGTACATGATAATTGCCTGTTTTAGGAGGCGAAAAGGATATATGAGGGATGTTTCGAAAGTAAGTTTAATTTACTTTTTTCAAGGACATTTTATTTCTAAAATAAATAAACCATATCAGCATGAACTATATACCTTGCACTATTTTTCGGGATAGTGACAATTGACATTGAGATATTTGTTGCAGTGTGCAATCAGTTTGAAGAAACCACTCTGGAAAAACTCTGTGTTCTGCGATGCAAAAATTTGTAGCACAATCTGTTCCATCTCAGCATTGTTTTGGATGGTCCTGAGAACGACTAATAGGCAGTGCAGACGCCACGCTTGACATCGGTATGCGCCTATCTGCTAACACCATATCCTATACTTTAGCAGTGTTATTTTCATTCGTGGATGTGGAGGAACACTCCCTTCGAGCTTCATCCTACACAATCTGCCTTCCTTCACTGAACATGAAACACCAGCGTTCAACCATTTGACGACATATGTTCACCATTTATGGTCTGAAGGCGTTCATGGATGACTAGTTCCCCGTGCCATTCATACCGGGTAACAGCACGCACTTTCATTGCCGACCATGTTGTCAATCACTTCTTCGGCACGCTGGTCTGCTGCTACCCTCACTTCTTAATGTCTCTGCGCATGCGTCATTCCTCCTCCACTGAAGCTATTTCCATCGTTAAACCAGCAACGGGTGAGGATTCTCATGGCGGTCGTTTGTTTTATTTGGTGTACCATGTGCTCTTTCAAAAAAATGACGAAACTTATTGTCGCAGCATACCTCGTTCGTGAATGTATTACAATATAGTCTTTGTAATATGATATGAATTTCGGTAACAGAAGATTTGTAAAATAAAAATAAGAATAATTTAAACGGCCAGGAAAACTATTTTGAAATTTGATTTGTGTAACAATTCTTACACATTTGGCTATTAAACTTCTCTAAAAATATTTAAAAAACTCAAATCCTTTAAAATATCATCTTCATTAAATACATTAATATTTATAAGAAAATTATGATTAATTATTAATTTTATTATAAATTAGATCAAAATGTAATCAATCATTCTCATTGGACTTCGTATTAATTAAACCATAAAAACATTATGTATAGGTTTGGGAACCGGAGTTGGTAACTGCGAAATATTGCAATAGAGTTAAAGTAAAAAAATACGCTCATTGCCATAAAAATTTTGCAGGAAAAAAACTACCATTATCGTAACGAAAAAAGAACAATGGAACTATGAATGGAACAAAGAACACACACAACTATATGGTAAGTATTATTTATTTTTAAAAAATCAACGAAGTATTTTTTACTTTACAATTATTTACAAAAGGAAAACAATACCCGGCGAGCAATTATTTTTGCTAAGATATTTATGAAAAAAAGGTTTTCCCATTCAGCATATTTGAATGCATATAAAATATGCATTTCAGAAAAGAGAAGTAAGAAACTTCATTTTATGCAAGCATTTATTTGAAATCAAAACTTTTTTTTCGAAATATCGCAATATATCTTAAAATTACTACTATATCTACAAATGTAATATATCTGAATAGATTTTTTGCTCAATTTCTAAGAAGCGTTTCTCACAATTCTGTGTATTGGTGTAGTTGTACAAGTAATTATAACTTTTTTATGTATCAAACACTACGAAAAACAGTAAGAAAGACAGTTATATCTAATTTCGTGGAATTGTTTTTAACAAAATAACTGTTCATCGAAATACTCATTCCATGCCCAGAGTTATCAAAACATATTTTGTGAAATAGCCAGACAAAATGTTACACTGATTACAAAAAAAGCTTTAGCCTTTTAAGTACATACCTATCATGAAAAACAAAAAGTTGAGAAAAAGAATTTTAATGTTTTGAAGGTCAATGAAATGAAGAAGCTCACTGTTGAAAACAAATTAAATAACTCGCTTAATAATGTAACTAGAACTGTAACTAGATATATTGCGAAATTTTATTCGTATAATTAGAAGCTTCATACAACTAAATTAAAATAATAAAAATGTTTCCGACACTGGTGATTTTTAGGACACTGTGCCCTTTTGAGTATAGTTTGTCATCTTCAAAGGTAAATTATTGATACAAACTTCACAAATATTTGCACGAATTAAAAATAAGTGCAAATAAAAATATTCAAGATCGATGCACTAATACTACCAAAACCTAATTTTAATAAGTGACATTTACGATACATATTGAATGTAAAGTGTTCCCATTCTATTAGAATAAGTTACAATAAAATCACAAAGATCACAATGTTATTCAAATTAATTTAACAAGTTACAATTACAAATTATTCAAATTAATTTAACAAAAATTTAATAAATTACAACCTATCTTGTTTTGTCTTTCAAATTAACCCTTCTTTTTACGCCCAAAAGATAGGTTATGCATTATGACCTTATAAATATGTATAATCATTAAAACTGAATATTTAAAAGAGTTAAAGTTTTTATAAGTATGATTAAAATTTAAAATTAGATTTATAATATATTTGAATTATTTATCATGTTTTGTTTTCCAACAAAGGAAAAAAAATAAAAAATAAAAATTTCTTAAGTCATCCACATCTAACACTATTTATAACCGTTTACAAAAACTCGGAAGAAGCAGATGCTAAATGTCTTAATAAAAATTAAGAAAACTTTTTCCTTTTCAATTTTTATGAAAAAAAATGATCTTAAGCTTTGAAAATGATAAATCCGGGAAACTATTCTATGTATAAGTTAACTTATTGAGTACTGACATAACTAAAGGAGCTTCAACTATTAACCAGGCTTATAAAAATTTACTAAGCTAATAATAAGAGAAACGTTATTAAATAGATTTTTTTTGTCGTGTGCACAAATTCCCCTGTATAAAACCACAGGTTAAGAGAAAAGCCTTAGGTAAATGAGCGATTTTGTTATTATACAATTTTTAATTCGGAATTCGTCCTTGAACTGCCATGCCCGAAAATGTTTTGAATATTTGGAAATGTGGCTTGATGATGATTCAGAATATGGGTAATTTCTGCAGCCGAAAAATATACGTCCTTTTCCACCTACACAATCACTTTCCATAACTATCTCTATTATTAGATGTTCTCTCTAAAAAATGAAGTGCTTTAAGTTTTGCCACTACTCCGTCCTTTTTGATTTCTCATATCTGAAGAATTTTTTGATGAGTAGATCTCTCAGTTTATATTTTGCGATCGACGTACATCAAAGAGGCTGGCTTACTGATTGTTTATTAACATCGCCACTAGAAGCAAAACACGAGGGCTATTAGAGACGGCCCTCGAAATTTTGAACCTCCTTCAAGTGACAAGAACGAGACTTGTGAGCTAACATCTCCCTCTGCATACTTCCACACCAAACCAATTTAAGTACTTGGATCTTCGATGTATTAAATGTTCATCAACCCCGTCATGTGAGGGAATCTGGTCCCACAGGACTGAAAATCTCAACTCCATGGAAACAACGTAAGTTGTCGATTCGCGACCATAACCATTAGGCTAATGCGGGCACCAAAGAGGGTGTCAAAAAATTTTGGGGTGGAACTTTTCTCAATGAGCGATCTTGCCTCATGGGCCAATTGATCTCCTTCTCATTGCCTTTAATTCCCGAATATACCAGCATCCATTGAATGACACAGATCTTTTTCAGACTTTCTACAGTTCGAATAATATAAATAATACGAAGTACATACGAAGAAAAAACTATTTAATTCTAGATATAAATCCGAAACTTTAAATTAAAAGATAAAATGAGGCTATTCTAAGATTGGGTAAAATCTAAAACAATTGCAAATAAAAAGGGACAACTGTACGAAGTGAAAAGCAAAGCAGAAAGCAGTCACACTTATGCAGATAAATAAAAGGAAAAGTAAGTTTTGAAACATTACTGCAATGGCTGAACTAAACAAAAAGAGCGAAATATATCTCCGAAAAAAAGGGGGGGAAAGACATTCGTAAAAAAATGCATTATTTAGTACTATATGCACACTTATGGAGAACAAGGTTCCATTAAATAGTAAATAAATAAAAATACACGAATCGCTTAAATAAAAAATATCTTTCTGTTATATATGTATATATCACGAATGATATAAAATGTTAGTTTAACATTTATGAAACATTCAATATATGGCTGATATAAGTTTTTATTTAATTGTAGCAGACTTTTGTCGGGCTTCGGCCATCGAGACCGAAGCGAAAACACCATAAAAAATCTCAGATCATCATCTTAGAGGAGTGTATGAGCAAGAGTAAGCAAAAAGAAAGCGTTTTGCTGCGTTTTACATCATATACAGGGAGATTTCACTATAAACGTCATAGACCATGTGGTATGGATGAAGGGAATCTAAGTGGAGACTTAAAGTTTGATAGGTATCATCCCTACAAGTCCGAAGCGTGGGAAAAAGCTGACTTTGCAGATTTTAAGAGAGAATGATTGAATAAATTAAACATAGAAAGGAATCGTATCAGGAAATAAGAATGAACACTATCTTTTAAAGGAGAGATTGGGAAAATTTAAGGAATTAAATTATATATTATTGTGAGAAACCTATTCAAGAATTAAAGTCATTGAAAAATATATACTTATCAATATATATATATATATGTTGGCTGTGTGTGTGTGTGTGTGTGTGTCGGTGTGTGTCTGTGTGTAGTGTAGGCGTGTAGCGAAGAGAGAGAGTACACATTTCCATCCATATCAATCTTAATTCGACTTTTAATGCATTGAAAACCAGTTCCCATGGCTGACAGATGGCACGAATCAGCGTGTCATGTGTTAGATCACACAGGCCCCGATATTTTGAACAAACACTCAGAGTACATGGCGCCTCTGTCCTTTCTCTGTCTTCGCTCGTCACCTTCTCCGTTTATTAGCCATTCGCGCTCTTTCTCCTCAACAGGCTGGATCGCGAACACTTGATGTACTGAATAACAGTAAAGTCTTATTCAGGAAACCCGAGTGCCCTCAACCCTTATTGTGAATATGTCACAATTGGATCCTGTCATCCGTCTAACCTGATGAACTGCTTCTTATGACTTTTATCAACTTGAAAGCTTTGTAAATACTCTCCTCTGTCTATCATCAAATAAAATATTGATCTCATACTCCGCTTCCATCATTGATTGGCAATCGCATGAAAATCAACACATGACCAACAATACAAATAAATATTGAAGACAATCATATATATGGTTTGTGTGTGGTGTATATTATATTTCAGCGTATATATATATGTATATGTATATACATATATGTGTGCGTGCGTGTGCGTGTGTGTATATATATGTGCATTTCTAATCATGTACTTATGTATGTACATATGTTTGTATGTAAGTTATATAAATCCACAATTTTATTCCTTATCAAATCGAACTAGAGGATGGTCTCTATTTACATCAGTTTTCAAAAGTCCATCCTACTGGGACACAAAATTAGTATTTGAGCCCATCCCATAGCGACGAAAATCTGAAGTGTCGCTAAAAATGTTTTTATAAGGCAAAATCGGAAAAATACCGATTTCTGTGATAACAAAGGTCGCCAATCTGGCGCCTATATTGTGTTTTCAGTACCATTTTTTCCATCTCCAACTGGGCTAAAATAGGATCCAACCAAAGAGAAAGGTTATTTTCTACAAAAGATGTTTATACGAGACTTGCTCAAGAAGCAGAATGCCAGATAGTTTGTTTGTTTACTAACAAACCAAAAGTATGTATGTACCAACAAACGAAAATCAATATGTAGCCTCAAGCTTTGCTATAGACGATGGGATAAAAATATTTATTTAATATAAAATCTGCAATTTCATTGGAGTTTGGTGAAATTCTGCATATTTCCCCTTGAACCAATATAAAAGCAAAATCACTATTGACCTGATATTTCAAAAAAACATACCCTTATCTCCCTAAAATGAGGCTTTTCTGCCCCGAGCAATGTGAGGTATTTCAGTTAGTATACAAATAAAATAAATGATACAGACACAAATAAAATAATGTAATATATTAAACTGAACCAATAGATACAGGAACAGGATCAAAAGAAAGGCTGGTAAAGAATAAAATTCCTTAATTGAAAGAAAATAAACCAAAAGGAATAAAGTAAATTAAGGAAGAAATATCCAATTCATTAAAAAAAAACATTTTAAATTATGAGAGAAGAATTCTATCTAATGGGACAAAATCGGTTTAATTAAAAATTATATCCACAAACCTTGAAGCAATAATTATTTCTCTAGGCAGTCAAGCACAGTGGATGAAATAGAACATAATCTCCCTCTGTCTCTAAAGAAGAAAAATATTCTATTCGGAGATTAAAACATTTTTTCTAATCTCTATCGGAGATATTTTTTTCTATTATAAAACAAGAAATTAACACGAATATTTGAATATGTGTAAATTTAAATTGATTATGCTTTTAGCTAGCTGAATTCTTGGGTTAAAATTGAGATCATGATTCTTAATATTTCAGATGCTAAACTATTACTACACCAATCAAGTTATAGTTCTCTTCTAACATAAAAAAACCTAACTATCTCTATGCAAAGACAATATTTTTATGGTACAGGAATACTAAAGACATGTATGTGATATTGCAGCTATTGCTGAGGATATGTTTCTCAATTTACCACTGAAATAGCATTTGTTAAACGAATTCATTGATTAGAACCCGCTAATTCTTTTTAAGACACTTCCAGTTAATTTTCTTGTGATGCTTAAGCCATGAAAATGTTCAAAATAATCACATACTTGAAATCATAAAAAGAAAAATGACTACAGAAAGGGTTGCGACGTTGAGTGACGCCATTGTGACATTGAGGGTTCGCTATTATCACGTATTTGATCCATCCCTAATTAATTAAGTTCACTTTCTAATTAACAATTCTAAATAATCATAGGATAAGGTTCTTAACTAACTTTTGATCTCCTCTTGATAACGATCAAAACTCTCGATTCTTATCAAGTCTATGGAGAAAGTCCTCAAGCGACCACAACTAAACAATATCAAAAGGGCTTTTCTTAACTAATCATTAATTAACCTTATATTAATTAGTTAGCAGTTGGCTGGAGATTTTAAGTCCAATATTACGTTTCGGAGTGTGGGACGAACACAGCATATGTATCTTAGTTGGGTTTTTTCTTTCCCGCAGTAGATGGAGACATATTATAGACCACTGGAAAGCTGAAAAATTTATCTATTGAATAGTGTATAGCACATTCGATTTATCTCAATAAATAGAGAGTTGAAAGCAATTGTTTTTGGTGATTTCTCCAGCTACGCAATAGTAAAAAATGGTGCAACGTAACATATACCTCTTCGAGGATTAGTTTAGTTTCTTTTAATTCTTAGAATTTAATTTCTTCAAATTTTATTAAAACTTATTTTGGTAAAATTAGAATGTAAATATAAGCTCGCCTATAAGGAAAATAATAATAAACAAATGGATTAATGTCAAGTCACAGTCAGAAATTAAATGAATCTCAGCAATCGTATAATCACAAGGCACTAAGCGTCGAATTAGTGTGCTATAATATCTTCTCCAATGTCTTCACTCTAGTATTACTGCTCCTTCTAACCTCCTATTATGGACTAATTCCTCCAAATTTGTATTTCTCCTCCATTCCCCATTATCGATCTCTCTTCTGATCGATTTGTTTTGTTCAATTTATATAGAAATACCGATTTATTTAATTCTCAAGTCGAAGCTTTTCAATATAACAGTGTCTTAGAAATATCCAAAATGCTAGTTGTAGAGAAATATTCTTGCTAATCCTTTAAAGCAGAGGTATTCAATCTTTTAAACCTTGGAGAACCCTTTGAAAATAACAATTTCTTGAAGGAACCTTTTGATCAAAGGGAAAAAAAGTAGGATATCAAAGTTTTACCCTATTACTCAAATTTATATTATTATTGCATTTCTATTTTATCTCAATAGAAACGTCTGAATAAGATAATGAAATTTAAGGTAGATAATGTTTTTTTTTTTGTCCAACAGTAAGGTTATTGCCGACGGACTTCGTAATTTTGAACCTCTCTGAAGTGATGAGGGTGTCACCTGAGCTGGCATCTACCTTTCCAAACTTCTTTAGCGGTAACAGGACTCGAAGAAAAAACTACAAAGCGAGCCCGCGATCATGACCACTATGCTACCGCGATAGTCAGAACTCTTATAAAAGGAAGATACAAAGAATGCTGTTCGCAAAGAGATCTAAAACGCAAATGAAGTGTGTTTCAGACATAGCTTTTCTCTGCCAGAAGCATGTACATTTGTAATGTAAATCTTGCTTGTCATCACAAATGCATCAATAATAATGGTAGTAAAGCATTTTGAATCTGCAATTCTTCTAAGCTTTCAAATTTTCAATTCTATAATGAGATTGCTTAGCATATTACCTTACAGCTAATCCTTTGGGATTTTTCATTGATATTGTTTGAATTGAGAATATTTCCCATTGACTGAAACGTGACTTATCTATATTAGAATTGACTTAAGTGATTATGATCGAAGAAATACATTTGTAGGCAGTGGATAATAAAATGCAAAAAAATGGCTGGAGAGAGGGTGAACTGAAATAATTAACGAAGTAATCATAACTGTAAGTGAGTAAAGAAACATATGATCGAAGATAGTAAGGATTTACACAAGTTCATTGTGTCGGGCGCTCATTTAAAAATTGTATTAAGTACTTGGACCTGATTGGTTCAAAACAGTTAAGTAATTAGTTGTAATATTAATCTTCAGGTTTGGAAGAATATAGGGATTGTTCTACATTATTGATATTAAACATCTTCTCTTATGATAACTCTGAGATTAAAATAAACTTGGGCTGTGTTATTGCCTAATATGACTTTATTAACTATTGATTTGATTTGTTACTCATTGATTATTGATTATCCTCTCCATTTGACCTACTATGCTAAAAATTGCAAAAGAAATTCTTTGAAAATCTTATGACTATTAATAATAATTCTCTTCAAAATATTTCTAATTATAGCTCTGATCAGAACACTAAAAGCCTCCGAAATATCTTCTTAAATTCTTAAAAATACATTAAGTTTTCAAATATCTAGTTAAAATACTATAGACAAAGTAAAAGGAATTCTTTAAAAAAAAAAACAAATCCACTCTCCAATCAGATAGCGAGCTCTCGCACCTGCACTGCTTACAGAAATGTTTCAACTTTTAACTTTCTCTACCCATCGTCCCAATACCCTGCACCATCATTGGCTGGTAGCTTAAATTAATCATATCCTTCCCCTTATGGCGTGCAAGTAATTTTCGTGAATTTGATTTTTTTTCATTAATCCTTTTTTCTTAAAATTTTATAAATTCTAATGTAAATGTTTTTAAAATATTTCTCTTAAATTTTACATCCATAAAGCAGTTCTGGGCAAGCGAAGCCGAAGCACTGTTCTCTAAATATTCATGCTCATGTTCTCCTACAAAATTGTTAACCAATAACTATACAATACTAGTTTTACGAACTAGAGATTGCACGATGGGTAGGAAAACAATAATAAGAGTGGAAGAGAGCTATAAAAAAGATATAAAAATGTGCTGTCTCTGTTGATAAACATAAAAATAAATAAAGTTATATAAACATATTTAGTATGAGGTGAAATAAATATAAACCAAATTGAGTCTAATAGACTCATACAGGCAAAATGTAATTTTTTTTCGGCAAGGAAAACGTATATTTATTTACAAAGGAAAACGGATTTTTAAAGGATTTTTTTAAAGTTTAGAAAGGTTAACGTATATTGATTTTGTAACAGAAAAAGAAATCGATGACTCAAGGCAAACTCATACAAATGGAAGATCATCGTATTAATAATTAAAAAGACAGTCGTTTTTCCTGGTTCCTCTGTCTGATTCATATTAACTATGATCATGTTATATTAATGCAATACAAATGGAAGTTACTTACAGGTTTGAATTGCATGCTAAGATATTTATATAAGGGTTTCCGCAAGCGCAAGCAATCGATTATTATTATATATGCGACTATGAATAAATAATATTTTCAATCATATCAGAATGTGTATCGTGCACATATGAAACTTTTTAAAAATTTATAATGAAAAAAAAAAAAAAAAAATTGGACATTTTTTTTCAAAATTAAGAAAATCTATATTTTCCTGCGCGCAGGATTCTGTAGTATATTGCTGATTAAAATTTACCTAGTGATGTTACCTAGTAAAAAAAAAGTTCAATTTTTTAAGTTATACACACTTTTTGAGAATTTTAGAGAAAAATATTTTTTTAATACAATTATGAAAAAAATATGATATTTTAAGAAAAAATTAAATTAAAATTCATATAAAAGATTGTTAATAATTTAATGTATAAAATTTGATGTATAAGTCGTAAAGAAACCTTTTTTTGAACACGTACATAAAATTTCACACTGATGTCTTAAATAGTTTCTGAGAAATCCTGCGCGCAAGTTAAACATTTTTATTCTGAGAAAAGTGAAGTTAAAGTTGAAAAATAACAATAAAAGAATTCAAATAAAAGTTTAGTTCTTTCTCCATAATTCTGGGAGTTTTCGAAGTATTGTTATAATTTTGGTTCCAAAATGTTCAGAATAGATGAGGCTCTAACATAAAATTTTTTCAAAAAATCAAAACTTTTGAGGTTTAAGGGTCCTGAGACCATTCCTAGCTGTGGGGATTGATAATGAAACACAAACACCACAAGGTAAGTATAAGAGAAAACATTTACAAATCAATATAATTTATATTTCTTACAATCTAAATTACCTTAATTGGTTAATGTTTTGATTTATGATGTTTTCAAATACTTATATTCTGTATATATTTTAACAGCTTGTTCTTTATTATTCAAAACTTCAGCTAAGTATATTTAATCGGTTTAGTTTACAATGTAAGGCTTCGTGAGAAATGTTAAATCTAAAGAAGATTATACATATAAGGAAAATATTTTTATGCCTGGTGTAAGGCGTACTAAATGTACATTGCTAAAGCATTTATGCAAAATATATACAGGGGTTGGACAAAAATATGGAAACACCTTTTAAAAAACATGTTTCTTTGCTTAATATGGTGTAGGAAACCCGTTGGCATCCAAAACAGCTTGCAGTCTTCTCGGAATGGATAAATACAGTTCCTGTATGTGTGCCAAGGGAATATTATACCATTCTTCCTGCAAAACGGTGGCAAGTTCAGATAACGATGTTGGCGGTGGATAACGAGAACGCACTTTCCGTTCCAATGTAGACCACAAAGGTTCGATAATATTCAGGTCTGGTGACTGTGGTGGCCAGGGGAGATGGGACAAATCCTCCTCGTGCTCAGAAAACCAGTCCTGGACAATGTAAGCTGTGTGAACAGGGGCTTTGTCGTCTTGGAAGACACCATCACCATCGGGGAACAAAGTTTGTACCATGGGATGAACTTGATCTGCCAAAATGTTCACATACATAAGTCTTGGCAGTCATGTGCCCTGACACAGTTATCATGGGGCCAGCAGAGAACCACGATATGGCTGCCCAAACCATAACAGAACCCCCGCCATGTTTCACTCTTGGCAACAAGCAGTCTGTATTATAGGCTTGAGATGGCGTTCTCCAGACGTAAACTCGGCCAGAAGTGGGAAACAATGTGAAAGAAGACTCGTCAGACCATATTACACGCTTCCACTGCCCTATAGTCCAGGCTTTATGACTTAAACACCACCTTTTCCTGTTACGGGCATTAGCATCACTGATGAGTGGCTTCTCAATTGCAGCACGGCCAGAAATTCCCTGTTTATGAAGCTCCCTTCTAATTGTTTTGGTACTCACAGGGTTCTGTAACACAACATTCAATTCAGCAGTAACTTTTGCAGCTGTGGTCTTCTTATTATTCGTCACAATTGCCCTTAATGATCGTCTGTCACGATCACTCAGCACACACTTTCGTCCGCGCTGTGATTTAGCAGATGATGTTTTTCCGCTTTTCAAATATGCGGAATAAATCTTCGATACAGTACCTCTTGAAACACTAAACACCTCGGCTACCTTGCTTACGGAAGCACCTACCATACGTGCTCCAACAATTTGCCCACGTTCGAAGTCTGTTAACTCTGACATAATGCAATGACAACCTCACATAACAGTACTCCGACAACAACTGAACTGTTTAGCACATTTACGAAGTTGTATAGGTGGCGTTAGTAGTCAAAAACGCCAGCGCCACCTACATATTTCATTAAAATCAATCTTTCTTTTCAAACATGCATTTTACAAGGTGTTTCCATATTTTTGTCCACCCCCTGTAGCTTTGTTTGTATTAATTGGTTGTTGAAATACTGATAGCCAAAGTTTTTATACAAATAAGTTCTAATTTAAAATAATTGAAAATATCAGAACTCAAGTCTACAATTCCAAAATTATGCCTGCTTATTCAAAATCCGTAAATCGCTAAATCAAGGAGCAAGACATTGTCAAGTTAAAACTTTACAAGATATAAAAATTGCTCCAATTTCATATTTCAAAATATGCATTTTTACATTAAGGAATTTATTTTGCAATTACACATTTATGTACTTTTGTTGAGTTTATTTATTATTTTTGCTTAAATGATTTTATACAGTTGTTACTTTTAATTATATTTGATTTTTATTAATGAATATTTGAGCATTTTACTAATTATTGTCCAAGACATAAAGAGCACTACTTGCAGCGTTGAGATTTTTACGGAGCAAGTATCAATTGTGAAAAAGAAATCGAAACACGGAAGCTGAAAGGAGATTTCCCGGTATATAACTAGGTAATTCGATAGTTAATTGGGTATCAAGAAGCTGACAGATACACAAAGATGTGTGCGACTCAAAAGTGGAAGTAAAATTAGTTTTATGCTTGAAAATCGTGGTGCCTTTTGAGTTTGTAATAACTATTTTTTGTTTTAGTTATTTTAGTTTTTAGTTTGCAAAAATTTATTTTGACATGACTCGTGTTTGTTTAAAACTTATTTTTAATGTTTTGTTTTTATCCGATAGATCTCTTTCAATTCGTATTTTTGGTTTTTTACCATTTTTCAACAATAAATTTTATTGATGAAGATAGTTTCGCCAATAATTCTAGAATAACATCCAGCTTAGCAGTCTAAAGCTTGTTACAACTTTAATTATATTATTCTACTATTTTCTGTTTTTTTTCCTTCAAAAAATTTTTTATTTTAAATTTTTTTCAATTTTTTCATCTTTTTCGATATTTCTGACTCTTGGTTATATTTTTAATGTACTTTTTTTGAATTTATAATTTTTCTTTTTTTAGTGAAATTTGTTCATTTTGTTATCTTTCACTTTTCAGTTTGCAATATTTATCTTCCTATTTTTGGTTTGATTCTGGTCTTTATTCTTACGTGATCAGTTGTGATTTTATATTTCTAAAATTTTGTAACGACTACCTGTCATTACTCTGCTTTTGCCCCATATCTTAATTGAATATATTAAGCAATAATTAGTGACTTAACACAATTGATCAACTCGCAAGAACGAACTAAAATGCTTTTTATGATAATTGATGAATAGCTTAAGTCGCTCTTTCGAATCTTACTTAGCATATCATTTTTAAATAATGATCAACTAATAAGTCATTAGCTTACAAATTCAATTGTATATATACCTCCATTCAGTTTGAAAAAAAAAGAGTACCATTTTTCATCTTTATTTAGACAGGAATTTTGCCATCAAAGTTTCTTTACATTTTACAAATATTTCAATTATTTTTTTTCCCTGTTTCCATTTTTTTTAACAATCATTGTGTGTTTCCAGAATTAAATACGAAATGTAGTTAATTCTGAAGACACGCAATCCATATTAACAATCATTTGAACAATACAAAACACATATTTATGTGAAACAATAACAAGATATCAAATAGTGCGTTTTGTCTTATTTGATGAGTTCTTTGAGGATGCAATAACTAACTCCATTAAAGAAAGCTCAGTCACTAAGCTAACTCAAAGAAAATAATTTTTTGGTTATTATCCCCAGTTTCTGAGATCACGTGACTATCTTTAACCGTTGCCTAGGCAGCCTATGAAATGTATTTTTATTGAACGGAATTACCTACAGGAAGAAGGCGTGAGAGTTGCTGAAGATCATTTTTCTCTGCAGATGAAAGAACTGCTGTACATTCTTATTGAATAGAACTTATAAGAAGTAAGATAACTTATTTGAAAGAACTGAGGAAATTATGATGAATAAAATATCTGTATATTAATTTCGGGAGAATAGAAACACTTTAAAGCTCTTATAGACCAGCCATTTTAATTTTGTGAAAATAATGTTAATCGAATGGAATTTCTATTTTTGTTCTCAAACTTATTTTATCTATTTGAATGCGCTAAAGTGCACCTGGAAAAGAAAAAAAATAATGATAGTTTCTGTTGAAAAACATTTTTTTAATATTTTAAAATTTTTGTTAAAGACTGGAAAACCACAAGTGAATCATTAAAATAGAAATAAAGCAATCTTAAAAAATCGGATGTCTAATGTGATTCCACAGAAATATTATTTTTTGGTCTTTCAGACGTCCTTCATTGAATTCAAATAAACACAGTTGAGACTGAAAACATTACTTTTATATATACTGGTTGGGTTGCTGGTTAGCCCCCCTGGTGTAAAGAGGTTGATACATGTTAAATCGATCGGGGCTCATCGATCAATCCTCTCACTGACGTGGTGTGGATGTAGAGAGTGATGTGTCATCTCAGGTATGGACATCTACCTTTGATTATATTTTAAAATTACACGTTCTTGATTTTTATTTGATTAAGATTGATGCATTGGTTTTATTAAAGTCACACTGAGAGATGCAACATGGGGACTTTTGGCGTCAGATGTCGTAATTTTGAGCCTCGGTCAAGTGACGAGGAAGATACCTAAGCTCCAAAATTCCATATCACGCTTACTGGGAAACCTTTGCTGGATTTAACGTGTACTAGCCCCGCTACACGGTGAATCTTCAGTGGCATCAGAGCTCGAACCCACGACTCGACTAAAACAATGCCAGCTGTGAGTCCGCGACCATGACCTGAAGATTACCGCGACCTCAAACTCTCGAGGTAAACCGGAGCCATGTCTGACTTCTACACTCGAGTGCTCTAGGTTTTATGAAAAAGAAAAGCGATATATTTCCTCTTAAAAAATATTGGTATTTTCTCTATTTTTCAAGAAAAATGTGCGACTTTTATTCCTGTATATTTTCCAGAATCCTCACCAAATACACGGAAAAGAATCCAAGTTTTTCACTAAAACAGTGAAATTTTACTTTTTGTTTTCTTTAATAGATATAACAAAATTAAACAAGACTGGTTTGACATTAAATTAATTTTGAAAACTACAAACATTATTTTAATGAAAATTACGCTGTTTCAAAATGAAAAGTTTCGTAACTCTGTGTAAAAAATAAAGAATATTAAAGGAAATGTATAATAATACGAGTATTTAGTAAAACTCTTCCATCGATTTCATATAAAATGAAAGCCTAAACCTAAGTCATATAATCCGCCTTCCTAAAACTGAACCTATATATCTAATATCTTACAATTCATCTAAACGATAGTGATAGCTCAGATAGTATCTCAGACGAGACCCAATCAATACGATTGCAGTTAAGTTTGACCCTGATGTGATTATGCATGATTCAGAAACTATTAGCCACCAAAGGGGCTGTTGTTTTCGTCATTGTAATAAATTAGAGAACTTCATCAGTTTTCAAAATTTGATGGTAAAGGTTTTAGCGAAAATCTCAAACTAGAATATTTAACCTTCCGAGAAATGGTAATTCATAACCAATCCAAACAACCAAAAAATCCAAAAAAAGATAAATAAAAAGTATTACAAAGATCGACAATCTCTTTTCCATAAGAGAGAATGCATCTCATAAACAGCCCATTGTTCATCTCCGCTTGGTGAGATTTCTGTCTCCTCTTTTGTGACAAAAGTCACGTCTGAACTTTACGATCAGGGGACATCACCTCCCGCTCTTGCCCAAAACCTCAGAGAGTGGACTTTCGCCCAATCTTTTTTTTTTTTTTTTTTTTGAATCCTATTCTCCTTTATCGTCTCTTTATTTGGATTTGGATAGCGATATTTTCACTGATCACAACCATCGCCTCAATTTCAAAAAGGCATGTCACAAGCATTTCTGACTTTTTTCTTAAGTTCCTCCTGTTTGTTTTTTTGTTGTCATTTTCAGCCTTTGCTTCGTTGTCGTGTTTCTTCCAAAGTTACCGATGGATTTCGGTTTTTTGTTCCCTTCTTTTTGACTCATATCCTTGACCGTTTTTTTATGCTTTTTTTTTTTTTTGTTTCCCTCCTGTATCTCTTTTCTTTATTTATTTCGTGAAAGATTCTTCTTCTTCTTCTGAGCTTTATTTTTTTGTTTTGTTTTGCTTATTTCTAGATGCGCAAACTCCATTTGACCTATTTCCTCATCATATTCCACTCATTTGAAGTACAAAACACAATTGCAAATTGGAAATTCACTGCATGTTTATCTTACGATATATACAATAATTCGAGATAAAAAAAAAAAAAAACCCAACGTTTTTAAATGGTGGCAAAGTTTAATAAAAAAAAATTAAATATTAGTTAAAACTTTGTAAAAAAACCTCATATCTCTCTCTCCTTTAAGATCACTCTCACTGCGTAATGTGGCCGCGGTAGCCTAGTGGTCAAGGTTTCGGATTCGTTTGCCGGTGGTTTTCGCTCAGTCGCGGGTTCCATCCTTGGCCGCCAAAGACCCACCATGGTGCCGGGGCTGATGCACGTTAAATCTGTCGGGACCCAAAGTCCTCCCGTTGGTGTGGTGTGGATGTTAGAAGAGGGCAGTGTCAGCTCAGATGTCGTCCTCGTCACTTGACCGTGGTTCAAAATTACGAGGTCCGTCGCCAATAGTCCTCGTGTTGCTTCTAGTGCGAAGTTAATAAAAACTAAACTAATCACTGCGTAATTCAATATATCTTCCATAGACGGCGCCAGATTACTACACAAATTACGTTACTAAAAAATTCTTTTGAAATATTAGTTAAAACTTGTTGCAAATGTCTAAATATTGCATTGTTAGGCAAGTAAGAACGATTCCCAAAGTTTCAGAGCTCTAGCTTAATGGGAATTGGTTAAATTAACAATCGAAAATTTGATGACTCACACACCAAGTGAAATACAGAAAAACGTGTTAATAAAATAGAAAGGTGGAAGGTATAAATGTCTTCCTTTAACAGAAAATCCTAGCATCATTTGAAAAAATATTAACATGAATCTCCCAAAAAGAAAGTAATAGTAAAACTGTGAGTTAACGAGGGTCCGACTGCATCTTAGTCACTTTGTTGCTTCACTAAAACTATTATATTTGAGAATTTTCATCAACACGTTAGCGGACTTGAATGATATAGTACCATTTTTAATTGTGGTGTAAAATGACATGAATGCTATATCACTAAGTTTTATGAACCACATTATCAAATTTGTAAAGCATTGCTATTATTATTTTCCTAATTTGCACTTTAATGTCCAGACTAATTGGTTTAATGGATATATTTATATTACTTTAACTTTTCTTTGTGTATTTAAAAATTTCTGTGTTGGAAGAATATAAAAAAATAAAAGAAAAATACTAAATTTATCGAAATCTTAATTTTATTTTCATTTTTTTGAATGTATATTATCGCATTTAAAGAATATTAGGCTATTATGCTTTAAGTACAATAAAATAGACTGAACTTGGAATGTAATAGTTTAGATTTGTAAAAAGGTAATTAAAAATCTGTTCAGGATTAATATTGTATTCCCAAAATTCAGAATGGTGGAAATAAATCTACAGTACTTTTATTCTTACAAAAATCTAATCTAATAAAAAACAGAAGTCTTTATTTATATGTTTATCCAAACGTTTAAATTTATACTGTCTACAGCAACACATTCAACTATATTAAATTTATTGTTAATATTTTCAAAATGAAAGCAACGTAGTCTGGAATATTTTGAGAATATGTGATTAAGTTATCTATCTCGTATTTTCAAAGCGTCACGTATTCTCTCAAAGTTATTTACTGAATCAAATTTCTAGTGTGAAAAACAGACAATTCTTTCTTTACAAATTTAATTCAAAATAATTTAACACATTTACGGACGTGAATGACATAGCCTGAATTTTAATCGCGAGGTAATTATGACACAAATGCACATATTCAAATTTATACGCTGTATTATTATGCTTTTAAATTTACAAAGCGTTGATTTTTTTTATATTTTGCACTCAAATCTCTTGACTAACTGATTTATTTTAAAAGATTTTTCATTTTTTTTTTTTTGTCCTTTTTTTGTATTTAAAAATTTCCGTTAGCCAGTACGTGGCGTAAATTAGGAGCGTAACACTTGACGTGTAAGCAATAGCATTTAATTTTTTTATAGCTGTTAAACTATGGTATTCCAAGCACTCGCACAAAATGTAGGGTATATTACCGTATATAAGCTGAGAATTTCTGGAACTTTTTCTAAGCTAAATTATGGGGTCGGTTCATATACGCATTCATTTGGGTGGCAAAAACGTAGGCTCTTTTTAATAAGCCGGGTCCAAGCAATAAATCACCAAATATAGCACGTTTATATCTCTTTAGTTTACATATCTTGCGCTTTTGAGAAAAATAATTCAAAATTAAATTATAAGTTATTCTTATGAAAATGAATTAATTTAATTTCGAAAATATGTGACGACTGTCCTTCATTATTTAATTTATAAAGATCATTGTTCCTTTTAATTAAACTGTTATTAATTACGAAACTCCACTTGAAGACACGCAAGAGCAAGATAAAATACTTTATTTATTAATGAAGCATGTAGATAAGGTAATCTCTCTCTCTCTCTCTCTCTCGATTCCCAATTTCAATTATCTAGATTATGATTCAAATATGGAATCTTAACTTACCATATCACGAGTTATGATTCATTTACTTCACAAAACAGCTGATTCTTTTTTGAATTCTTCACTAGAATTCACTGCAATTCACAAAGCTAATTGAGGAGCTCAATCCAAATCACAAATCTCTATCAGCAAGTCGTTATCATCTAACTCCCTCCATTTCCATCAGTTCTACAATATTTATATACCATTATCTCTGATTTATTTTCCTTCCCTTCTATTTTCATCTAATTTACGTAACGACGTTTCATTTTGACCGGGAATAAATTGTAATTTTGTGCAATTCAATTTAATATAAAGTTCCTAAGGCTAGTGAAGTGAAAATCGCGAATAGCCCAAAGTCACAAATGTTACTAGTTTGTTAGTCGTTGTTAGGATTCGTTACACGTATAATATTTAAGATTCGTTAAATGTATAATCTTTAGGATTCGTTAAATGTATAATCTTTCGGATTCGCTAAATGTATTTTCTAAATCTTTATGTTTATCTTGAGTGGCAACTGTTTTTAAATGTTGATGTCTGTCATGTTTTGTTACCGGAATAAAAAGAATTTGTCCGAAGATCGCTTGTTTTTACGTTCGTACTTTATACGTGATTATAACAAATAGTTCAGTCTAATATTTTACTTTACATAGATAGATTTACATAGATTTACTTTATACGATTGTTCGGAAGTCGTTACCTCAATGAAAATCTTGAAATGGACGCAGTTTGTCTCAGACAAACGGAAAAGTATTAAAAAATGCATTAGAAGTAAGAATAGAATATTGTAGATAATTCGTCTGCAGTAATAACAGTGGAAAAGGAATATCACTTAAATACTCTAAGTTCCATTTTGTGCATGTGTTTGAATGCAACCTTAATGCAAAAAAATTCATATGAACACTTCAAAAGTCTAAGTCGGAATCAGGAGGTTCTGGATCATTCATCAAATTCAATTTCATCGACTGGAATGTCTGGAAACTTTTAATAACTTTCAATGCTTTCCCCATAAGAATTCAGCACATTATATGTATTTTTATACCCTTATTAGAAGATAGCGATTAGCTATGAGAAGAAGCGATAGAAAAAAAGAAAGCTGTAATATGCGTAGAAATAAACATTTCATTTTGAATTTGAATCGATTTTTGAAAAGAAAAAAGGCACGCTCTCGGATTGTAGATGTATTGACTTATATTAGGATATGTACGGAGAGTTACCTAAATTTGAGTATCAATATTATTTTGATAATAAATCACCTATTTATTTTTATAGGTTATTGAAATCCTTACTGTCTGTAAATGCGTTGACGTTAAAAAAAAAATGTTTAAATAATAATAGATAAATCACCGATAAATTTTATATATCATACGAGTATGAGCAGTAAAACTTGCTCAACTTTTCCCATAGTTCCAGTTTTTTTCTTCCGAACGCTTTTTTTTTTTAGTACAATTAAGTAGTGTTTTACAATTTGGGGGTAAATTACAGGGGAATTAAGGGGATTGCTAGGAATTATCAGGCAAAACATTCGTTAATAAAAAAAAGTTTTCATTCAAAAACCGGTGTTATAAACGAATTATGTTATATTAACATAAGAAAATGTAAAAAAAACATAGAAGGGAGAATTTTTTAAACATAAAAAAAAATTTTATGGATGTTATTAAACATAAGAACTTCTACATAACAAGCACAATGCCGACTTTTGATAACAAAAGGGGAAAACAAATGACTTGCTATAAAAATCTAATGGCACCTATAGTCTAGTGGTCACGGTCGCGGACTAGCACTCGCGTTTTCGTCGAGTTGTGGGCTCAAGCCTTGATGCAACTAAAGACCCGCTGTGCAGCCGAGATTGATGCAAGTTAAATCTGTAGGGATCGAAAGTCCTCCCGTTGGCTCGGTGTGGAAGTTAGGATAGGGTGGTGCCAGCTCAGGTATCGCCCTCGTCACTTGACCTGTGTTTAAAATTACGATGTCCATATCCAGTAGCCCTAGTGCTGCTTCTAGTGCGACGTCAATAAATCCAATCGATCCATAAAATCAAATATTCAATTACATATTAGAATTAAAGCGCAAACGATAATATGTCGAAGTAGACAAGTAGACTTTTCATATATTAAAATTAAAGCAAACTATAAATAACAAAATTGAATATATACTTTAAGTCGGTGTAAGTATTTCTGCCGTAAAATGAATTAATTTTTATATATGTTTTACATCACTCCAATGAAAAAATTTAGAAGAAATTGAATATGACATATATTTGGAAATTGCGTTCATTACCGGTGAAAGCAGGTATCAAACATAAACGCAAAAACTTTTACGATAAAATCTTTCATGATATTTTTTTTTTGCAATTATTTTAATTGCTAGTGAAAGCAAACAATGAGACGTATACCCCAAATATTTTACGATAAGACTTTGAAAAGTGATAGAATGACCATTTTGACGTTAGCTTAAAGAAAAGCTTCTTTGGTGAATAAAATCATTCGATTCACATAAATAAATAAAAAAAAACATTTCTAAGCTTGCCAGACTTGTTAATAGTTTTTCTTTCAATTAACAGTTAGCTACACAAATTGCAAGACAACTTCTTATGTTTGTTTTGCTTCATCATCATCTAAAGTTTGATCATAGCATGTTACGTTCCGCGAGCCAAGAAGACGTAATAGTATATCCATCATACTGTGTAAGCCGAGCAAATATCTTTCTTTGTAATACATACCGTTCGGTTGTTGGTTTATGATCTCCTTTTCCTGATAGGATACTTAGTTTTCTGTTACCTTCGCACGAATTAAGCTGTACTGGACACGGAATGGTTCCGATCAATACTACCGGCACGCACTTGTCTAACATTGTTATGTATTGATTGATTCCTCCTTTGGCATTGAAAAGGGAGTCATTGTCGAATGAAATAATTTTTTAAAAAATTTGGATCGCCACAGAATTGTGTATCGATGTAATAGTCAATAGGAATTTTTTTTTCCTTCTCTCTCTATATCTGTATCTAAAAACTGGGAAACTACCAAAAATATCTTGTTTTCTATTTTGCAAAGCAAGTAACCAAATCATGTTCAGATTTTTCTCTCTGAGTTTCATTCAGTCTAAGATTAAAACATTAATATAATACACAAATTATAGTTTTTTTTAAATTTTGAATTAGATTTTATAAATTATATCTATATATATATAAGCGAAATACCACTGACTGACTCATCACGAGATCTCTAAGACTATTCAACCGATTGGCTAGAAATTTAGCATAGTTACTCATTTTGCGATGTAGACGCTCACTAAGAACGGATTTTACGGAAGTCTTATCCAAAATGTAATTTTCATCCGTTAATCTACTCTTATCCATCGGTTAAGTAATTTTTGGCGACTTTATCGCCAAAAATGATATGACTGACGTAAAACGGAATATATTTTTTTATATGTATACTGTGTGTTGTCACCAATTAAATTTACTTGGGGAAATTTGCGCGTGCGAAATGGAAAAATACCAAATAATTTTATATTGAAGCGCTGATGGGGGATTGGCAAGATTTTGGCGAAGATGCTCTTCATGCGAAATTTCGTGCATGTCGGAAATAGGAAACGTATATATTTAGAGATAGAAATAAATTAGTTTGGAATCCCACGTTTGGCGAAAACGTAGTTTAGCTCCAAAACTGAGCGGGATTTTGAAAAATACTAAAATGGCGACTTTTTACGAAGTAGCGCACACTCAAGATAATCTTCGTTTACTGGAGAAACTCGCTACATGCATGAACGAACTCAAGACATTATGACATACATAAGACATTTTGGACATTCCGACTTGCACGACTTTTTTTTAGGATAGCAGTCACTTAACATCCTAAATGTTTAGAAATCAAACATTTCTTGAGGCAAGGACAAAAATCTTATGATAGACTGGTACAGCTAGTACATATATATAACTCTTAATATTTTCATACGTATCCATAAAACTTCTACCTTAGTTAGGTGAGATTTTAAACTAATTTAATTTTTTTTTCGTTTAAAACTACTTGAAATGCATTACACAAAAATTACGACCTTTTGAAATCTATATTCATAAATACAACTTTATGTTTCTTATATAATTTGATTGTTCAGAAATAAGCATTAAGAGATTTTAGTTCCTTAGTTGTAAACCGTTCATTCCGTCTTTACGAGAAGACACAGATGGAATAAAGACTGCAATGGTTTACAAATTTTAGAAATTTTAGATATTTTTTTAGAGATTGAGTTATTTATTATGGGTAGCGGCATTCTTAATAGATTATATAACTTTTATTAAAAATTGTATTTATAAATGATTATCACAAACCTTTGTGTGGAACATTTAAATAATAATTATTTTTAAAAAAAGTCAGGTCCTATAGTGGCTAAATCATTTATTTGCAAAATTTTGCGTAGAACAATTTTTATGTATTTTTATAACTATTTAAGATTGTCATCATTTTCTGTTATGGAAAAGAATCTAAATTTCGAATATTTATTCCGAAAAAAAATACTACGTAATTAATACCCTATTTTAATTCCACTAAAATATAAAGAGAATCACATTGTGTCCTGTTATTCGTTTATTTTTCATCGAATACGATTTTCCTGTGTAAAACATGTTCAGCTGTTGTGTTTCATTGCAAAATAAATCTTTAAATTTGAGAGCAAAGCTCTAAAATTTAACATTATGAAGTATAGAACATTCTCGGTAATCCTGTAGATATCAAATCAGAATAACACTAGATTGCCAAAACCGCCTGATTACCGGAATATGACTAACAATAACGCATTTGAGGCACCCGTCTACCGACCATTTTGATTTCGAGGACGTAATGATAATTCTATGGAATTTTGACGACCGATCTCAAATCTTTTCTAGTTTATCTATTTTAATGCAATAAAGTGCATCTGAAAAAGCAAAAAATAATAAATTCTTACGGGGAATTACTTTTTTCCTCCGATTTTAAAATATATTTTGAACCCTAGTTTAATGATTTGTTCGTGAGTTTTCCAGTCTTTAAAAATTATTTTAAAACATTTTTAAAAATAAGTGCAAAAAAGTAATGCCGAAGAAGCCTTCGTTATTTTTTAATCTTTCATATTCACTTTATTGCATTCAAATCGATCAAATAGTAAAAATTTGAGATCAGTTGTCAAAATTCCATAGAATTGACATTACGTCCCCGAAATCAAAATGGCCGGTAGACGGGAGCCTTAAACAGCGATATATATATATATATGTGTGTGTGTGTGTGTGTGTGTGTG
>BMAW01123881.1:284722-320532 GCA_019974015.1 Nephila pilipes
TATATATATATATATATATATATGGGACCAAATTGCATCCAACGTAGAAACTAAGTATATTCTACCCAAGATAAATGTGACAAAAATAGACATTAAATAGCATCCCTAGAGTAGTTGTATTTAAAATGCTATGCTACATTCGTATCACTTTACGATAATAATTTAAGAAACTACAGTAAAATAATTCGATATAAAAACCAACGTTTTTAAAAACAACGTTTTTATATGGTGGCAAAGTTTATTAAGGAAAATTATTGAAATATTAGTTAAAACTGTTACTTATTTTTATCTTTAAAATTTACTTAAAAAGAGACATTTGTGAGCGTATTAAAAAATTCATAATACTCATAAAATCAAAACATGCATTTGAAAGTTTGTAAGTCATTCTATTAAAAAAAATGGGAACCAGAATTCAGAAAAAAATTATTGTGATAAGACACGGCGCCAAATATTGGAATCTTTCTTTCTTGCGAATGATTACTGACTAAAAGTCAGCAACCCTTACTATCTCCCTTTTGTTAGTTTTACGATACCTCATGTGGCGTGGGGAGTGCCCGGTGTTCCCAAAAGGGGAAAGAAATTTTTTCCTCAATCCTAAAAGCGCCGAGAGGAAAGAATATTTTGACTTATTAAAATTATTGAAATATTAGTTAAAACTTGTCGCAAACGAATAAATATTGCATTGTTAGGCGAGTACGAACGATTCCCAAAATTTCAAAGCTCTAGCTTGATGGGAAGTTGATTAAATTAACGATCGAAAATTTGATGACACACACACACACACATACACACTCACACACACACACACCAAGTGAAATTCAGAAAAACGTTGTAAAAAATTGAGCTCCAGGGTGTTTGAAGGGTCATTTGAATATCTCTCAGAAATCTTGGTTATAATCATACTAACAGTTACTTAAAGTTACAGAAACACTAAAATATTTTCC
Organism: Nephila pilipes; assembly: GCA_019974015.1. Lineage (NCBI taxonomy): Eukaryota > Metazoa > Arthropoda > Arachnida > Araneae > Nephilidae > Nephila > Nephila pilipes. Next base: position 285,667 of record BMAW01123881.1, read on the forward strand.
ATTTTTTTTCTTTTTTTTTTTACTTTTAAAAATAGAGGGTGTTTTTCGCTGAATCTGTAGATGTATTATTTATCAGAATTTGATAAATGGAACGCACTGAAATTGAATTTTAAGATTTTAAACAAGAATCCCTTTTGCCACAGAGAAAATTAACATTACCTCATAAAATTTTATTTCCCTATAAAATGTGATTTTTATAATTCTGGTACACTTTCTGCAAAATCCATAATTCTGCCTATTTTCCTTATTGAGAATGGTAATCACTGCCATCACTTGTTATGCCATTTCACAGAAAGGTCAATTTCGTATATATACAATGGTTTGGGCATCTTTGTACCTTTTTCCAACAGGCTTCAGCCTTTTGAGGATAGGCTACTATAGACGCTTTATTTCCCTTTCTGGTGATCCTTCACTCGTCCTGTGTTTCATGTAAACGAGGTTTCTCGCCAAAATTGGCACACACTTCTTACAGACGCTTACACGATTTTATCAGACACACACACACATATACAACAGAAACATACACTCACTTAACTTCAAACCATCACTAAGAAGAAAAATCAACCATTTTTCGTAGGGGAACAACTCTTTAAGGTTTGGTTTAATTAACGTTGTACTCGAAGCAACTCGAGGGCATTGGCGAAGGTCCTCGTAATTTTGAACCTCGATTAAATGACGACGGCGGCACCTGAGCTGGAACCACCTCTCTTAACTTCCACACCACGCTTACTGGACGACTATGAGCCTTGACAGATTTAACGGGCATCAGCCCCGGCTACACGGCAGGACTTGAGTGGCAACAAGCTCCAAACCACAACACGACGAAAACCACGAACCGCGAGTTAGTGACCATGACCACAGGGCTACCGCGGCCATGGGGAACAACTCTGTCATCGCTCTTTAAAAGGTATGAGAGCTCTTGTGCGTAGTTGAATCTGCACCTACAACTGACTTAATTTAATAAATCCTAAGTTGTACCCAATGTTATTCTTGTTATTTGAGTAATAACGTCAATTATTTTGTTTCGCTCTCATTTGTATCGGAGAGCTTACTGTCTCCCATTGTGTAGATAATTTGACCTTTACTTTTTCTAATAACAGAATTCATAGTTTAAAGATAATATTTAATCTCAGAGAGAGACGAAAACTCCGTACTAGTACCTTAGAAAAGGAGAAAAATTGATGTAATGAACTGATAGGAATTGATGAAATTAATATAGGAAGAAATCTTAATTTTAATTATTAAAAATAGAATATGGTAATTAACATTGATTTTTCCTCAACGTTTGTGATATTTTCGAAACTATTACTATGTTCATAACTAACTTTTCTTTGGCATTATTTAATGAAAATAAAATAAAATAAAATTTTCTAATTTACATTCAGGTGTAACTATTTTACAACGTTTTTCTGAATTTCACTTGGTGTGTGTGTGTGTCATCAAATTTTCGATCGTTAATTTAACAAACTTCCCATCAAGCTAGAGCTTTGAAATTTTGGGAATCGTTCGTACTCGCCTAACAATGCAATATTTAGACGTTTGCGACAAGTTTTAGCTCATATTTTTTTAAATAATGCAGTTTAGCCCAATCAATTGGCGCAATTTGAATAATTGCCAAACTTGGCGAAATTTTTTTTTTTGGCTGAATGTTAAGTCCGCTTTGCGGACCAATTTAGCAACATTTGGCAAAATACCACCAAATAATTCCTGTCTCCGAGAGTGGTTTGACTAAACTGTATTCCAACCATTTAATTTACCGGATTAATTAATTTTAGTTAGTTTTAACGTTGTTATGTATTTCACTTGGTGTGTGTCTGTATGTATGTGTATCAGTGTGTCATCAAATTGTCTATTGTTAATTTAACCAACTTCCCATCAAGGTAGAGCTCTGAAATTTTGGGAACCGTTCTTATTTGCCTAACAATGCAATATTTAGATATTTACGACCAGTTTTAACTAATATTTTAATAATTTTTTTAATAAACTGTGCCACCATATAAAAACTTTTTAAAAACGTTGGTTTTTATTTCGAATTATTTTATTTGTTTCCGTAATTAAATCTATTAAGAAGAAAGTCCACAGATCATTGATATTAAAGCCCAGTATATCTAGAGTAATAAGTCTTCTCGTTGGCGTGATGTGGAAGTTTGGAGAAGGAGATGTCAGCTCATGTGTCGTCACTTGATCGAGGATTGGAATGACGAGGTCTGTTGCAAATAGTCCTCGCGTAGCTTCTAAGTATAGCTTCTAATTATCAATATATCTATGTATCAAATTTTAGAGTAATGAACAAAAACTATTAATAAATTCTCACTTAAACGTTCTCAAAGTATTGTCACTAAATTGTCCATCTCGAGGGGTTCACGAGTGAAATCAATTCAATACTGTGGATAATAGCAAATGGCGCTTTATTCACAAATATTCAGAACAAGATGATCACAAGTAGCAAAACTTGGTCATATTAACAGCACTTGCTCTGATTAGTGACATAACAAGAGCCAAAAAAACAGCACTTGCTCAGATCAGCAACACAAATACAAATCAGCACGTATAAGAGTAATAACAGTCACACACACACAGCAATCCAATAACATTCAACTCACCGACTTGTTAGTTTGCATGCACTATGGAGAAACCTCAAAAGTAATACAGACTCCGACAGCTTGTGGAAGTCTCGACAGATTTCCCGACGTATATATAGGCCACTTTCCAACAGATTCAGACCGCTTCTCACTCGGCCAATTTCCAATCGATTCGTTCAGGCTTCATATTTCTCTGTATTCATAGCTATTCTGGTCAGGTGTGCCGTCACAGGGAAAATTCAGAAGTTCAGGAAAAACCCGCAACTTTCACCCTGATCGAGATATCGACAAGATCCCAGCATTAACAAGAACCACGATTTTGTCACCAAAGTTACCAGATTTCTCGCCAAATTCGTCAAAGTTCTACGACTCCTATCCTAGATGATAAAAACTTTTATTGTATTCCGTTTAATTATAAAAATATTTAATCAAGAAACTGGTGATACGGTTCTCTTTAATTTAAATTAATAATTTATTATTAGATGTATTACATAATAATCATGGCTCATTCGAGATCCGTATCAATAATCATATAGTTCAAAGTGCAGAACTGAAGGATACTATACACTGTTCAGGTTTCACGTATGTCAAAGGTTGCCAACCCTTTGCATACCATACGCCATTTTTTTTTACAGAGGAGTTCAGATGTGTCATATAACTTTAGCACGTTATATACCACTTTACGTTCATTGTTAGAGGTTAGTAAATAGAGATCAGGGTAAAATCTCCTTCGCCTAGGGGAGGAAAAGTAATAATTAAATTTTGCAGCTAAATTAATTAATTCACGCCAGTTAAATGAAGTGGCTGAGTTAACTTAATTGTTATGAACGTGGACTCGCGGTTAGCATTGTTTTCGTCGAGTCGTGGTTTCGAGTTCTGATGACACTAAGGTCTCATTATGTGGCTTGGTTGATGCACGTTAAATCGGGTCGAGGTCCCAAAATTTGGCGCCAAGTCTTGATCCCTTGGCGTGAAGCGAATATTTGGAGAGCGAAATGCTAGTTCAAATGTCACCCTCGTCATCTGACCGAGGATCAAAATTTGAGGTCCGTCGCCAATAACCTTCGAGTTGCTTCTTAGTGCGACGTAAATACACAATCAATAAATCACATTGATTTACACAAAAATTTATTACGTAAAAGTTGAAGCATGTTCCATTTTCATAATGTCTTAAGGTTTATCTAACATTTTTCCCCCTACTTTTATCAAATTTGACTGAAGCGCCACTTGCAGTCAACCATTGCTCCACGTTTGGCGCATTGGCTGACTGCAATGCGTATTGGCCACCCTTCATGTGCGTAATTTCTTGAATGTACACAGACAAAAAATATTATAGTTATAAAATGAGTAATATAAAATAAAAGTATAAAACTAAGGACACCTGGGGCCTCTTTTGCAAAGTTATGGAGCTATTTGGTTCTTTAAAATAAATCAAATGATCGGAACCAAATTTTTGTTCTAAGTTAACAATGGTCATGTTTTATTGTTACAATCCCCTCCTCGCTAATATAAATAGCCAAAAAGATAAAATAATAGCCTTTTTTATCAGGAAAAATCCTCATTAAATAGATTACAAATTTTTTAATTAAATTCGTGATGGTGATCAAATACCCGAAGTTATTTTTGCTTTCTAAAAATTTCTTACATGTATTTAATAATAAGTTATTTAATTTATAGCCCTACATTATACTTTCTGTCACTGCAAAACACAGATGAATAATATGAATTATGGCTATCAGTGATTTCTGTGTTCCATTCGTAAATTGCTATTTTAAAATGTAATGCGCCTTTCAGTTTTAATTTGACTGAATGGATTGGTATGATATAGCTAAGTAACGTTCATTACAAACCTTTCCTCACGTTATTATACATGACTGTCGATTTCCGAAATATTCCATACTATTGACTTATTTTAATATCGTAAAATATATTAATTAAAGAGGAGTACTAATAACAGGTTTCAAACGCTCCAAATATATGCAGTAAAATTTCAACTATTTGAATAATTACAATTATGACAATTTTCACAAATTGAAATTTCCCAAATATTTAAATTGTATCAGTTTCGAAGTCAAGCACGAAGTTTCCTAATTAGATTGCATAGCTTCGTTATGATATATATTTAATAGAATAGGAAAGTTATTTTGAAGTTGCTCTTAAGCCTTGAATTAAGGGACAGGACTAAAACGAACTCGAAATACGCTTTTAGGCAGAAAAATGTCTTAAGTTTGGTTATAAGACATAATCATATATATCTGTTTATATATTTATCCTACAGCATTCTTAAAATTTTGTCATATTCCAAAAATACACTCAGGGACATTGAATATAGCACACCAAAAAAAGGATTGAAATGAAATTGAACACACGTAATGATACACATGAGAGATTCACTTGATCCTAAAATCAAGACAAATAAATAAATAATGAACAATTCTGCAAAAACAGTTCAACTTCAATAGTGAATTGGAACACCTCCTGCTGCAAACATGCCGCAATAGGTCCGAAATTGAGTTGATTAGACGTCGGATATTGTCCTGAGACAGATGGGATCGCAAATCTTGAATAGCCATCTCCAAATCATGTGTAGAATGACACTACGGCATCTAGCGTTCCCACTGGTTCCACAAATGCTCTGTAGGGGACATGTTCGGGAAGCATGCTGGCCGTGGAAGAGTCTAAACATGATGTAGAAAGTCTTGAGCAACTCGAGCTGTATGCGGTCGAGCATTATCTTGCTGGAAAATTGTTCCTGAAAGATCATTTAGGAAAGGTCTCTCATGGTATCGAAGAATGTCATCAACATAACGCTGGCCTGTTTAGGTTCCACATACTACAATTAGAGTGGACACACTACCATAGGCTATGACCTTCCGGATCATTACTCCTGCTGTGCGGGCAGTGTGTTCAGAGACAGCGTGGGAGGAACTGTACCATTCACCACGACCCCTCCAGTTCCGTACGCGGTTGTCATCTCTACCCAAAACGAACAGAAATTCTTCTCTTAACACCTCGTTTCGCTAATCTGTGGTAATCCACGTCGCTTTGGTTTGGCACCACTGTAGACGGAGTCGTCGATGCTTCGGTGCAAAAGGCAATGCACGAAAAGGATTTCAATGCAATTTCAAAAAAAAAAGAGAAAAAGATCCTGGCTCCGTGGTGCGCACCATCAGAGTTCATAGAATATTTGTGCAGATTTCGTAGTCTTGCGTCTTCCAATCTTTTCGCTACGCCACTGACAAAAGTAGCTAATTCTTCATTTTATAAAAACAAACTACACAATTGTCTACTTTTGCACTATTTCGAAGATATTAGTTACGGTTTTCTTAACTTTCTAATTATTTGTTTTTTGTTTTTTAGCTTTTCTTTGGTTAATTAACTTTTAACTACCTTTTTTTTTTGTCTTCCTTTAAGTACCTTTTTTTGTCTACCAAGTCTGTTCTTTGTCTTCAAACTTCAGACGAAGAACAGACTTGGTTGTATAACAATAACCACTTTATTCCTTATTATCTTTATCACGTTTCGTTGGTGAGCAGCACAGTTTACATTTAGCGTACGTCACCTTCGTTCCTTACTGAGTTCTCCTTATCTCTGGAATCTTTTGTAAACAAATATCTTACACATTCGAGACAAACAAAATACCCACTGCAGGTGGATGATAATTATATTTATATATATGTGTGTGTGTGTGTGTATGTTTGTGTTAAGAATTGAAAAATTATTCACTCAAGTAAGGAGGCGAAGTTCAAATTTCATTGATGTTTATTCTACTTTAGCTGAGAGAGAGAGAGAGACAACATAGGGCTGAAGTTTAGCTCCCCCATTTCAATAACAACAGAAAAGCGCCGAAGTACACAGAAGTATAAGTGTGTAAGAGCAATTGAAGACAGATTTTTCCTGTGTAGTTGATTTCATAGGTAGGGATATTTGGAGATTTTCTTTTAGTCATGTGGTACAAGATGAAGGAATTCTGAGGGAAATTCCCTGATACCTATCAGTCTCGAGGGATTATTTCTGACAGATTCACGGTTATGGGAAAACGGATCAAACAGATTTTATGAGCTCGTAGTCTAATAAATAAAAGGATAATTTGGAAACAGAAATGAACTTTTACTTTTGAATTAGAGAATGGAAAAATTAGGAAATTAAATTATTTGTTCAGTGAAATTATTACAAATTTAAATTGAATCATTACATATGCCTAAATATTTGTGAGTATATGTGCGTGTGTGTTGTGTTGCACTAGTAGCTGTTTGGAGGGGTGTTCGAAGAGTATGGTATCTAGTTAGATCATGTTCAACTTGGTGCATATTGCCTCCAGTAGACAGTTTGACGTAAATTCGAACAATCTTCATTTAAACACTAAATTTAACGTTTTTTAAAAAAAATATATCATACTTTTTTCCTCTTTCAGAAACTAAAAAAATATATACTTTCATATTTAAAGCATAAAATATTAGATAAAAAACATGAGATGTTTTTGAAATGATTAGAATAAAATAAAAGCTAAAAATACGCGATAATCATTGCAAAAGGAATATGTGAAATTGAAATTTATATCTATACAACTTATTTGTGCAAATGAAAAATTCCAAAAGCAATTATGTACCAAAATATTCTATAAGAATTATTTACTTTATAAGCAAATATAAAAGAAAACTCTAGAAATCCGAAAGCCTTTCCTATGTCCTCAAGGCAGTGTTTCTATAAAAACCAGTTTTGCTACAGCTGATAAAATAAATAAATAAAAATTCGAAATATCCGATATGAAAAAGACAGAAACCACTAAACTGAAAAACTTTTCAATACTTTTCCTTGGGCAACAGTTCTATGAACAAGAAGACAGACTTTCGTTTTTATCGATTTCAAGTATTTATGTTTTGATGTTTTGGAGGGTTTTTTTGTGTGGATATAATATGTATATATCTAGTGTGATTTAAACCAGAAACTTTCATATGAAATTCCAAAGAAAAACTCTGTGGTATTTGCACACATCACAAAATTCATACATTTTTTTTTATTATTTTGAACTCATTGTTTTTCAGATAATATTTTCCCCTATAGTGTTACATTTTTGACATAAACTTGTTCCTGTGAATTAATCCTGACAATCAACTAACGGTTACCGGTAAAGTTACATTGGCATATTAGACGCAATGTTAACAAATCAAATTTCTTTCACGAGACTTTGGAATGTATTGAAATAATTTTTAAATATAACAAATAATATAAAAAAAAATTAAGTCAATTCCTACTTCAGTCAACAAAGAAAATTTTTATTTTAGTTACTTTTTATTAAATAATTACAATTAATATAAATATGTATATACATATGACAGAATCACAATATTAAGTGGAAAAAAGATATTTTTTTCCAGCTATCTACACGCTTCGTCACTGATGGTATTTATTCCTAAATTTATATCATGCTAAATATCTTATAAAAGAGATTTTTTTTTCTCTCATATAAAAACAAAATTAATTATTTGAAAATCAAATAAAAGAATTTAATACTTCGACGAGATTCGATCCGAAGACATGAAGATTCTACACCGACGCTTTACCAAATGTGCCATTGCAAGACAAATGACACCGTAGAAGCATTGGCTTGTTTCTTAATTCATCCTGTAAATTAAATGGTTGGAATGCAGTTTTGCCCACCACCCTTGGCGACAGGAATTATTTGGCGGTAATTTGTCAAATGGGGCCACCCTGGTCCGCTTCGCGGACTTAATGTTCAGCCAAAATAATAATAATAATAATCACCAAGTTTGGGAATTTTTGAAAATCGTGAAAAGCGGTTAGGCTAAGCTGCATTTTCACCAATTAAATGAATTAATATTTGAAAAAACTGTCTTAACATCAAGCGTCATCCACTTACAAGTTTTAAAATATATATTTGAACTTGAGTGGATGAATAAAAAATATTTTATTAACGAATTAAAATTTGAACAAGATATATATATAGAGAGAGAGTGAGCTAATAGTAGGAATTGAAAAATAAATTTAATATATGTTTATATAATATTTAATTGATAATATAAAAAAGGATTAACACATCCGGAAAAAAAATGTAATGTAAATTTCTTATAAACTGTTTTACAGTTGCTGTTTTACTCTCACTACCGTTCTATTACTCATCTTAACTGTGGTTTCCTTTTCGATAGAAGAGAAAAATGCGCCAAAGAATTTTTATATAACCAGGAAATATATTCCGAAAATGTTTTCCTATTCATCAGAGAAACAGAGAGTAAAAGTAGAATAGCCATATTTCCCATTTCCAGACCATGTACGTATGGAATTATACTTTTACTGATTGACTAAGTGTTATATGACTTGCAACATGGACTATTCGTGGAACTTTCCTTAACTAAAACCTAAGGTTTCTTTTTGACTTTACATTTAATTAACTTCTTTCCAATCAAATGACACGTGGTTAGACAAATTAAGCAAACTTTTTTGAAGTGGAGTAAATAGATTAATCAAGTCACAGAAATGTGACAAGAAACTTTTTTGAAGAAAATGAGGTTAGGGTGATAGGAAGAGTGTTAGTGGGATGTGCGTGAGAGTTGTCTTGCCTATCAAAGAGATTTGCTGAGATTGAAACCTGACGCTGTCTGATTGATTCATTGTTTGGAAGAGTTACTTGCATCGCAATCCGCTAAGCGTATTCTTTCCTATATTTTAGAAGTTGTTAGTACTCGCTGCAAGGGATTTGATACCGGTTGAGAGCTTCCCCTTTTTTGTGCGTTAATATATTCTATTTCGAAATACGAGTGACTATTTTAATTAATATATCTGTGGTTGAACTTAAGTTAAAATTTAGATTTTTGATTAGAGTAACATTTAAGATTACAGACGAGAGACACAGGTAATAGGATTACGTCACAGAGTTATTTGCTTAATAATGAAAAATGCTCTTTTTATGTAAATAATGACGCCTTTTAAATAAATCGAAGATTATCAAAATGATTGCTTTACTTTTTACTTTTATGTGCATGTTCATCTTTGATTATAATTCAAGACTTGTTTTTTCTTCTTCTTATCAACCACTAGTCGGAGAGACTTTGATTTAATCATAATGAATTACTTTGAGATTTGTTCAAGATTGTAGTTTAATGCTTTCAGAAGATATATAATTTCTATTCTTGATTGGCAACAGTTTCATTTTGAAGGCTACAATTTCCTTTTTATGGAATGCAGCAATCTCATTTTTAGAAGCTATTACATTTTAGGCCTCGGCTAGAGCCTTGTTGGAATGTAGATGACCAAATGCTTCCTTTCTTTTTTCAAATAAAGATTTTCACACTCTAAACTAACTAAGCTACAGGTCGGTTAACGAAGCAGTCGGAATAAAAGAATATTTTAATATTATTTGACGCTAGAAACCTATGGCGGATATCTCCTTTTGTAAGATAATATTGAAAGATCTAAATTTTTAAGTACGATTTTTATAAAGGGCCTCCTGGCAGAAGATGTATGGGGCGAATCTAATCTCGGAATCGATTCTGAATCCTTTCGTGTATACCTTTCTCTTAGAAGCACTCTTAAAAAGAATCAAAATTAATAATTTTATAATTGTTTTTTTATTATATGGGTTTTCATTGTATATTTCATGAATTAGGATTTATAATATGAAATATTACATTTTGATTCCAAATCTGATATACATGATTAATATTTTTAATATGTGAGTTAATTGGATGAATACCTGCTGCTTTCTGACATTTAAGGCATTGATAGAAGAAGTACGATACGCTATAGTTATTTTTAATAAATAAATACGCTATATGGTTTCCCGTTTAATTATTTATTAGGAGGTGAACGCGCGCGCGCGCGGACCATCTACCTCTCCATCACCTACTGCCCCAAATAATAATTATATTTATTGTACCACGTTTTGAGAATATAATTATTAATATACAATTCAGATTTGGTGATTCAGGGTTTTATACTTAAGTAATCTTAGAAATATCTCTAGATGAATATGTTGATATGATATTATGAGTTCTCTCTCTGGAATTTTGTATCGGTCATCGGCGCCATTAAAGTTTTACATCTTCATCTAAAAGTATTATGTATCATCTGCTAAAACCTGATGCACTGGTTTCATTAGCTAATCTATATTTGCATTATTTCACATTGAGTATAATGTCCTCATATAATTATGCTCTACACTTTCAAATCCATTTTCAGTTTCAGCCCAACTGAAAAGTCGAATTTTCGAATCGGTTATTGTTTTCATCGATTTCATTGCTCCTATTCCCCACTCTTTTGATCAACTTTATTCATAAATTTTACTTATAAAAATTGTAAATTTATAATTCATATAATCACACACAAACTTTACAATAAAAAATTAAAGTACAATAATAAAAGAGAAAGTTAAGAAATCAAATTAAACTAAAATCTTGCCACGTGAGCAAGCAGGCCGATCTGTAAAATCCCTGAGTCGCTCTAGACAAAGATTAGCTGTCTAAAGACAAACAGTCATTTTGATGGAATTGTGATGTCTCCTCATTCTGTGGAAAATTTTCGGGAAATGTAATGTGCCTCAATTCTCCAAAATAAATAAGTGTCAAGTAAATCTTCTCGGCGAATTCTTTTATTGTGTTAAGGAGCAACACTACTAGGATTGTCTACAGTTCGATGTTACACTTAAATAAAGTGAACGACTACTCATTTGTATGAATAGATTTTAAATAAATATTGAGAAAAGATTAATTTACAAAGTTATGGATAATTACTATATATTATTGGTTTTACATTCTAGTGTCGCCTTTGGGACAAGTTTTAATTCGTTTGTATTCTCCGAGTGCTCCTTATAGAATCCTAGCTTAACATAACATAAACACTACTAACGCATTGACCACCACGTTGGTGCGATTTTCGCTCTATTGGCGCGCTGATGACTCTCTTGTGGGCGCTGTATGCGACAATAAGTTTGAACCCCATAGTCGTAGATCTTACATTCTATAGTAGATATTTTAAAAATATTTTGTTAATTTATTCATTTTCATTTTAACGTCATGCTTAAGCGCTTAGAATTTCAGAAAAAAAATCTTTTAAAAATGGTTTTCGTAACACTGAATCACGTTTCAAGTTATGAAACGGTAACACAGCTGCTAAAGATTTCCTTCCCCTTATTTACTCTACATATGAAAAATATGGAAACCAAATATCTTATTGAGACTCTCAGCCCCGCTACATGGCGGGTTTTTAGTAGCATCAGGGCTCGAACCCATGACTCAACCGAAACAATGAAGTCTCTGTCACGACCACTAGACTACCGCGGGCACAAAACTTCTAATGACAATAACTCGTAGCAATGAGAAAGACTCGAATCTGTAGAAAAAGTATTGCTGTAAAAATTCCTCGATACCCTATGGGTGTATAAAGAGCGAAAATCAATCCAACACTTCATTTGCAAATATTCATGACAAAGCGACATAAAGGAAGCAATATTTGGACAAAATAACTGTACAAATAGGAAACACAACACTTGTTCAAATTAGCTAAAACACAGGAACAAAGACAGTCACAGGGTAACGACATTCACAGAGATATGAGCAACGTACTTCGCATTGCGAACAAATCTCATTGCATCGTAATTCATTGCACTTCCAACAGTTCCCAGCAGATTACAGGCTGTTTCTCAGCAGATTCACTCGGCTATACTATGGCAATTCCTCGGCAGATCCCTTTAGACACTGCCAATCACGTCCAGTCGATTTCCTTGGCTTCGCACCTCTTTGCTGTTTGAAAGCGTGACGTCATAAGGAAAATTCTATAACTTTCTACCTAATCGAGTTTTCGCTTAAATTCCAGTAATTTCGGGAACTTCCGTTTTGTCGTCAGAGTCACCAAGTTTCTCGTCAAATCGCCTGAGCAGTCACCAAGATTAAGGTATCCTTTAACTTTCCTTGGCTGACTGATGAAATCTCTGTAAATGTCATTCCTCTTTTATAAGAGAAACATTTTTTACCTCTTTTATAAGTTCAAAAGATTTTTATTGTAATGCACTATGATTATAATAATTACATTTAGTTCGCTTGAAGTATATTTACATTGCCAAGATAAATATTTTATCCGAACAACATATTGTTGTCTACTTTAATAATTTATCGTTTGCTCTTATTTAAATACTTAATTTAATAATTGATTAGCGGCGTCTGTGCTAATTTTCTTTGTTGTTAGTATTAGCAATGCTTTTGTACTTTGGAATGTTTTGTTTGTGAAAATAAAAATGCATTAGAGGTACTTGAAAAAAAGGTACTTTCTTTCTTTTTTTGTTTATTGTCATTGCTTCTGTGGAGCCTGGAGCTCGGAAATACGCTTATTTTACGCTAATTAATATTTATTTTGAATAATTCTACTTTTTGGAAAACTTATAGGGAAAAAAGCGTGAGCACATACATGTTAAAACGAAATGAGCAAATCCAATAACAATTTCATTGAAGAAACGTTTTGCTGCACTTTTACTTAAAAGTTAAATTGGGTGCAGATGATGACTTGAAGCAAGCATTAGATTTTTCTTTCTTTTTCAAATCAACTCAGTGCTTTTCATTTCACAAAATTTTGAAAATCTCCAATTTCAGGCTTTGAACCAAATATCTAAATTTCTTTCGAAACTCATTTCGAATTATTTACCAAAAAAAAGTTTATACTTCTTTTTAGGAAAAATGGCTTAAGTTCCAGATCTCTCATTTCTTTAAATACTTATTTTTCTCTTTAAAAGTAAAATCATATTAAAAATTCTGTCCTTTTTTTTTTTTTTTTTTTTTTTTTTGGGTACATGGTATGTAAATAATATGGAATCTGATTGAAAAATATAATTGTTTAATCATAACATTCTGTCATATCCTATTTCACCCGACATTATAATTTCAATATTTTTCATTCAAGCAAAATTCATTTTTAAAATAATTAAAAAACGGAGGAAAGCTGATTCAGAGATAATTAAATAATGTCCATTATTCTTCAAAATTAACAAAAAGAAAAATCTCTACCCGCATTTTGTGATTATTTTCACGGAGAGAATTCTTATCCCGTTTCATGGAACAGTGCCTCGATCTGGAAGCAGAAATTTAAATAAGCTTTCCCCTATATTTCTTGTATGCATTGAAAATGCAATTATATTCAGAAAAGAAAAATCTGCCACTGAAAAAATTGAATTACATATTCTTAGTATGAGGTATAAAAGAAGGATTCTATTTCAATAACAGCAGTCACATTAAATTCGAATAATTTTTTTTCTTCAGCCGTGTGATACTTATTTTCTCCCCTGAGTTAACATTGCTTAATGTGGTTGCCAGGAAACGATACGCATAAATATAAAAATAAGACAGGATATTAAAAAAAAAAAACTCTGCTAACTATAGTTATGCTAAAAAGCCTGTGCGTGTGTTGTCAAAACATAAACTTTTTTTCTTGTATCTTCCAATTATGGAATTTCTTTTTATACGTCAATAAGTGTTTTTTTTTTTTTTTTTTTTTTAATAAAATATTTTAGTGGGATAAATTTTTCCAAATATTTGTAACAATAAAATCGGTTGATAGTTCCGTTTCAGAATCAAGCTGTTAAAATTCTAAAAATTTAAGGTAAATAGATGTTTGAATGCTCGAAGTTCTTACTTAGTCCTCGAATTAATAAGACGCGACTATTTGATAATGCGAATTAAACTTAATATGAAGTTAAAAGAACTTGAATTTAAATGTGTATTTTTTCTTCATGTATGTCATATTTTATAATAATTTAAAAAATCAATTAAAATAAAATAATATTAAATAAAAAAATAATATTTAGAATAAATTGTAAATATGAAATGAAAAAAATTTCAAACAATCTATATAATGTCTTTTTAGTTTAAAATATTTTGCTTTTAATTTTTAAAAAAAAATCATTAAAATAATATATCAAAAATTTAAAATGCTAAATCTGTCGATGTCAATACGTTACCCTAATTTTTGTAAGAGCAGGTGAAACAAGTAATATATATATATATATATATATATATATATATATATATAAATTTAAAGTTAATTCCTACTTAAGTCAACAAAGAAAATTTTTTTGTTTACTTTTTATTAAATAATTACATTTAATATAAATATGTATATACTACACATAACAGAATCACAATATTAAGTGCCAAAAGAAATTTTTTTCTGTCAATGTACACGATTCGTCACTGACTGTATTTATTCCTAAATTTATATCCTGCTAAATATCTTATGTAAGAGAAATTTTTTTTTTCTCCCATATAAAACTAAAATTAATTATTTGAAAATGAAATAAAAAAAATTTATCCTTCGACCCGAAGGCATGAAGATTTTACCCCGACGCTCTACCAACTTTGCCATTGTAAGACAAATGTCATAGTAGAAGCATTGACTTGTTTCTTAATTCATCCGGTAAATTAAATAGTTGGAATGCAATTTAGCCCAACCACCCTTGGCGACAGGAATTATTTAACTGTATTTTGCCAAATGTGGCCACCCTGATCCGCTTCGCGGACTTAACGTTCAGTCAAAAAAAATGGCCAAGTTTAGTAATTTTTGAAATCGCGCCAAGTGGTTGGGCCAAACTTCATTTTCAACAGTTAAATTTAATTAATGAATTAATATTTGAAAAAAAAAAAACTGTATTAAAATCAAGTGTTGTTCATTACAAGTTTAAAAAAATGTATTTGAACTTGAGTGGATGAATAAAAAGTATTTTAGTAGCGATTGAAGTTTTGACCTAAATATATATATGGACAGTGTGAACTAATGGTAGGAATTTGAAAACAATGACTAATAAATATCAATAAACAACTGTTTTTAAAAAATCAAGTTCTAATTTAAAGATGGTTGCATAAAAAATAATTTATAAGTGTAAAATAATCCATAAATTATAAAAGTCTGAGGAATTAATACTTCAAAAGAAGTATTATATATTAGATCATATGATATAATGTTATTATAGGATCAAAAGTTAAAACCCATTGCACTTAATTTATTGGTAATTATTTAATGCGTAAGTTAGTTAAGCACCTAAAACTTTCAGAAATTATATATTTTACCTTAAAAGAATTATTTTTATATATCTTTTCGAATAAAAGCATGTTTAAAAAAAAAAATTCTGACAATTCATTTTAGTGTGGAAATTTAAAACTAAAAAAGCTATTTTTTTTAGTTATAAGTGGGTGTAAGATTTTGCATTCTCTCCACAAGGTCCATCACCGATCCAGCATACCGTAATGCTTCATTTTCAACGGAGTTATACGTACATGTAAAATTTCAGCTCGATCGGGTAACAAGATTAAAATTCGAATACGAAATGTAAGATCCAGGCCTCAACCCTTCCATCACTCCCATTTGCTTCAGTATGTCTTAGTATTATGTTTTTCTGCTCAATCGGATCACAGGATTTGTTTGGTTTTATTAACGTCTCACTAGAAGTAACATGAGGACAACGGACCTCGTAATTTTGAGCCTCGGTCAAGTGACGAGGACAACACCTGAACTGTACATCAACCCGACTTCACGGCAGGTCTTTCGTGGCATCATGATTCGAACCCGCGCCCATCGGATCATAGGAAGTGGGTAATCAGAGCTAACACCCACTTTGAAACATATATATATAAATATACATGCATGAAGGTGGTTCGGAGAGTACTTGTATTTGAAGACAGATGGCATCATCAACTGAGATTGTTGTTGCTTTGTGTGCTGCCATATATGAAATGGAGCCGACAAAAAAAAATTGACATTGATTCATAAGTTAGTTTTAATTTGTTTGTCAGTTGCTACCAAATTTAAATTTGATTGTTGCCGCGTCAATTTGTTACTCTCGGTGAAATGACCTAGATTCCTCATTATGCATCGGATATCAAGCCAAAATCAAAATGCTTAGTTGTTTCCGGATGATCTTTTCCAAAAAAAAAAAAAAGGCGATAATTTGAAGTGTCAAATGTGTCGTGATCACGAATATCTCAGACATAGACAGCTGTCTAGTGAGCATGATACTAAAACCAAACCACTTTTGATGCTACGAGTGCCATCTCTTGGGATTTATTGAACAACCCTCGTGTGCATGCATTCATAAATATGAAGGGGGGGGGGAAAACGATTCTATTGTTTTTTCAATTAATTTGTAATTAAGTCGTGGCATAATGAAACTTGAAAAATCTTGAATTAGGAGTTTATTAATCTTACGAAAGAGGTGGTTACGTGGTGATGGAGGTGGAAAATCGCGTCGCTTAGCCTGCGTAGCTACAACGGAAGAGAGCGAAATTCTTCCTGCTTTGAATTTATATGCAAGGATTTCTTCAGATCACGTGGTATTAAATTTAGGGATCTTTAGGTGTTTTAGCTGCAGATAAAGAATCTAGTAGGGATTATCACTCAGGTTCGAATCCATGGGAGACTGATGATTCATGAAAATCTTTTGCGCCTGATCACTCAAATTAAAAGCTCAAAAGGATTTGCATCAGAAAATAAGATGAACTTCCAGCTAAATATAGGAAAATTTTAATTAAATTTAAGTGAAATCATTACACACACACATATATATAAAACTGTTTATGAGATAAGTAAAAACGGCATTACAAGTCATGACTGGAATTACAAAACCGATACCGGATGAAGCCTATTGCTGTTTAATGAGAGCGAGACATTTACATGATGATGAACGCTATTAAATTCTGCCAGTTACAATATACTTTTGTGGAAATCGGAGGCATAGTTTGTGTCTTCATGGCCAAAGCGAAAAAAGGCGAAATTTAGCTTGCTTAGAATTTTATGCAGGGATTTCTTTAGATCACGTGTTATTTATTGGATCAAGGGATTTTAGCGGACATAAAGTCTAGAGGAGAATATCCCCACTACTTTGAAGCGTGGTATCATGTTGATTTGGTAGATTTTACGAGCGCGTGATTGCATAAATTCAAAGCTAAATTGGAATGGGGTATCAGGAAATACGAATGAACTTTTAGTGAACTGTGTTGAACTCTTAATAAATTGTTTTTCCAAGGAAATGATATATGTATGATGACTTGCATAATTACTTACTTTTCTTCATTTTAACTTTCCCTCACTCATTAATTTAACATTCCAATAAATTAACCAATCAACTTTCAAGCGCTTTTTAACTGCAACTGTCACGATCTTGCGCCAACTATTGTTCGTTATCTTACACTTTGCTTTTTGCCTTGTTAACATGTGTGTTATCAATTTCCGCTTTTTGTGTCGTACTTTATTAGAATGAATGATCTGCAACAAACTTAAGAAAATCAACATCTATATTGGACTGTTTCTGTTTATTTCTGAAATAAAACTTGAAGCATTCAGCAAGATGCTTCATAAAGTCCGTAGAATCGTTGTTCTACGCCCTTGCCGACCACGACTATCCCCATCAGACAGGAATCTTCCATGACAGGATGTATTCAAGTATATCTAATTCAGTTTGATGCTTCATCGAGGAAAGATTTCAGAGGCTGTAAAGCGTGAATGAAAAAGGAAAATGCACATTTGTATTGTTACGAATAACAGATGAAGCTTCCTCGTAACGGCTCTCTTATGAAGGAAAAGAAATATTTACAGAGATGTCATCAGTCTGTCAAGGTAAAAGTTTAAGCAATGATCCCTTAACCTTCACGACAATTTTGGCGACTTAATCATCACACCTATGGGGAACATGGTTTTGGTTTGGTTTCATTAAAGTCGCACTAGAAGCAACACGAGGGCCATTGGCAACGTACCTCGTAATTTTGAACCTCGGTCAAGTGACGAGGACAACACCTGAACTGGTAGCCCCCTCTCCTAACTTCCACACCACGCCAACGAGAGGACTTTGGGCAATGATAGATTTTACGTGCATCAGCCCCTGCTACACAGCGGGTCTTTTGTGGCATCAAGGCTCGAACCCACGACTCAACGAAACTGCCGGCCGCGAGTCCGATACCTTATCCACTAGACTTCTGCGGCCACAGGGGGAACCTGGAGTCTCCACGATTCGACGCAACAACACGATTCGAGCTCATGATCATGCCCATTAGGTTGCCGCGGTTACTAAATTAATTATTATTAAATAATCATTCAAAAATAACTAAATTATGAGGCATTTGAATTAACTTGATATAAATTAACTACTGAAACTAATTTTCTCATTACAATATCAAATTTTATATGCAGAACTAAGAAGAAAATGGCTTTTATAAAATTTCATGACTTCCAGAGATATTAAATATAAGTTATTCAGGGCAACAATTATTTATTAGGTTTTGAGCCACATCTAAATTATTTTGTCAAACTATTATCCATGCACTACATAAATAAACATGTTTTTTATATTTCTTTCCTATTAACGAATATTTTAATTCTTAATCTTTTATGGAAAATTTAGCATTTTAATGTCATTTGCGATTTTCAGGAGCTTCTAGCTAAACTTTCATGTATCACAGTTTGAAAATGATTGGTGTGAAGGCTTAATTGAATAAGGCTCTACTAACATATGTATTGTTTGTCACTTAATAAAATTTTTAAAAAATATTGCAAGTCCATGACAATACATGGTTGCAAAGTTTTTGGGTGACAATACAATTATTACATCTTCAGTATTTTTTAATTATCATACCAATTGAAATATAAATTAGTAATTTTCAAATGGATCTATGTGTTTTCAAATAACAGTAGTTTTTCATCATGTTTCTATTTCAGTAGATCGAATTTTGAGAAATGTAGAAATTGCCCAGAAACTATTACAATATATATATATATATATATAAATATAACTTTTGTCCCATATATCTTTAAATTTTAATGTTTAGTTTTAAGATATAATATATATAAATCTTAAAACTAAGCATTAAAAATTAAAGATATATGTGACAAAAGAAGTAATGAATTTTACAGATATCCTTATTTCTCAAAATTGCACAAATGTTTTTCTTCTTTTTTTCTGCTAAAGCAATTAGTAAAATTTTTTGGGTGATAATTTTCCATTGTATTGAAATGGAAATTTTTCTACACACAAAAAACATCCTACTAAATTAACATTAAAAAAATAAAATCTTATTAAACTAAACAATTGTATGAAATAGTTTCTATTTTTAGTAATTCTAATTATCCCATATTAAGTGACTTACTTTTCACATAACTGAAATTAAAATATAAACTAAATTTCTGGAAAAGAATATATGTAATATTTATTTTTCAAACTATTCAATTTTCATAATGGCAAAAATAAAATGTAATTCTACAGTAAATATATACTCAAAAAAAAACTATTACTTTTAGCAATTATAATAATAAAATTCTTTCAAATGAAGAACACTTTAGCCTGAATGAGAGAAACAATAGCATACATTCACTCAGTGCTGTTAATATTGCTTTTGTTTCTCTGACACAATCTTAAGATATCTCTTTGCATGGTGACACAACAAAAATACTGTAAAAGTTATAGTGAAACTACTATAAAAGACCAGAGCGTATTTTGTCATTTACCTAGGTGAATTAATACAGCCAGAGAAATAAAATCTTTTTTTGTTCTTTGAGATTCAGATTTTCATCATCTGGTAAGAAAATTTGAAAAGTAGTGTGTGAATGCCATCTGAAATATTCTCACTATGATTTAAAAATAAGATGAAAAATAAGTAATTATTAAATTTGAGTACAATCAAATTAATTCACTTGATGTTATTACAAAAAAAAAATTATTCTGTCACTTCTAAGTACTATGATTTAAGAATACAACATAAAGTAAAAGTTTTAGCTAAGAAATTATACTTCATAATAATTTGTTAAGGAAATTGTAATTTTGTTCCAATAATAATAAACTTCTCATATATCTGAATAAATTATTTTATTACAATGCATCACTGTAAAAAATAACAGATGAAAACACAGTAGATATCATTAACAAGATTTCAAAACTTGAAGAGGAAATGGGAATGATTCTTATAATACAGGAACTCTCAATTGATAAAGAATTCATTTAATCTCAAATAATACAGGTCTAAATATCGAATTCATTTATAATAATTTAAATAGGAAATACAATACAAAAGCTTGATTTCTTCAAATTTCATGATTTTTTTTTAATAAGATAGATGTAATTTCAAAAAAAAAATAACAAACAGTATTTATGTTATAAAAACGAAGTTAATATTTTACAAACATTTATTTCAATGCAGGAAAATCGCTATAATACACATTCGAAGAATTGGGCAATTTCAAGCGAATGTTCTGTAGCGCAGTTATGTAAAACAACCAAAATAAATATTTTAAGAAAATATATATAAAATAATTCAAAAACCAACATCAAATGTAGTTGCAAGATTATACAAAAATTCACTAAGGTAAATATAAAAACAGGAAAAAGCAACATTTTTTTCCCTTTAACATTTCCAAATTTTGATTTTCAATAAATTCTTATTTTTTAAATATATCAATAAACATTTTTTTAATCACAAAAAGTGTATTTTTTGTACACTTTTAAAAATAAAGAGAAATCCTTTCCACCACAGAATAATTGAGAAAATTTAAATACCATAAAGAGCAAAAAGCACATCAAAAGTGAAATTGAAATATATTCTGCAAATAATGTGTTTTAAAATAGGAGTTTCCTCAAAATATGAAACAATAGTTTACAAGTATTTTTAAAATGTTTAAGCATTGAATAAAGAATTTAACCACAATTATTAAATAAATATAAGTTTTCTTTGATTTTAATTATATATATATATTATCAGTCCTAGTTTTATCTTCATTTTGTAAAAAATCAAAGTTTACATTCATTACCTGAAGTACCATTTCTTTAACCAAACAAGTACTATAATTTTGGGTACTACTATAAAACAGGACAAGGAAAAACAAGTTACAAAGGAAAAGCTAATTAAATCATGAATTTGATACCTTGGCAATAAAATAATTACTTCTACAAGAACTTTTTCAGAAACCAATTCTTAATAAATCCAGGGAATAATATAAAGTTAATTTTGTATTAAAAAATATTTGTGATAGATAACTGTAATTTACCAATGAAATTTCCAAATTTAATTCTTTGAGGAAGAAATCTTTCACCTTCCACTCAAGAAAAGGATATCTTGTAAATAATAGTTTTAGAAACAATAATGAAACAAAATTTTGCTTGAGTATTTAGAAGTGATTTAATAAATCCTTTCAATCATACTATTTACGAAGAATTGTTAATTTTTTGAAACACCAAAATTATGCTGTGACAATACAACAGGCATAAAAGTTGGTAAAAATTTGAAGGCACTTAGTTAAAACAATAGAGTACCCAATTTTATTCAATTCATGTTTCCTTACAACTGAAATAGCAAGTTGTATGAAATGCATCCTGAGCATCTCTGGAATGAATGATACTAGTAATGAACCAATATTTTTGCTAAAAATTCCATTCAATGAAACATTACATGAATTTTCTATAGTATAAAATGTGAACACATGTTTAGAATATAAATAAAAAGAATTACATTTTATTTTAATAATTTGAGAATTGAATAAACAGTACATTGAGTTATTCTTTCCCTCACCAAAAATAATATTGGAGAAATGTTGATCTATTTAATTCTGTTGATACAGCATTAAGTTAAATCTGAATAGATCATTAAATTGTCTTTAAACTATAAGAACAATAACATTAGGTCAACATATTTTTAAAAATTTTAGTATATTTAAAATGGTTGCTCATTTTACATATTTATTCAAATGGGATGAAAACAATTTACAATAAACTGTTATATAACATCATATGAAGTGAAACATGATTGCATTTATCCACATATTAAAAACTATACATATAAATCTCTCAAAGGAATACACATCTTAGAAATAATGCAATATCCTTTTTCACAGAAACAAGAAACCTTTTATGTGAGTATATTTCATGGAACGATCTTCAGAAAAATGCATCTGAACAATTCAAGCCCCTTATTTTAATGTCTACAGAAATTCTTAAGATCAGAAAGAATATCCAATATAAATCACTAAAAAATAATTATGTCGGAATTAACGAATGTTTCTAATGTATTTATGCAAATTAAATATTATGAATAAATTATTGTCTATTGTTTTGAGAAAGAAAAATATTTAATTTTTATCACTTAGATGTCATTGAAGAAGAAAGAGGCAAGTTGCAAATTCATTAAAAAAAAACAATAAAAATATTCATGCATTGAAGCTGAATCAACAGTTTAGAACATCATGTTTTTACACTGTACAAATATCTGCTTGGAAATAAAAAATATTTTTGTGCAGTCATCTTAAAAAATGTTCCATTTCATAAACATCTAGGGCACTTCAATGCTACGTTTTAGCATTCTGAAAGAAAAACTGGAAAAGAAAGTATGCGTTAATGAAATAAGCAATACTTTAAAAAAAATCATGTAGAATAATTATTTTACATTTTTAAAATGTATTTTATACATATTTGGCAGCATTGAGAAACAGGATATTTATTATTTTTGAATGTATATATAATTTTGATTTCTTCAAGTTTATTCACAAACAAATTTGTACAAGCATGTACTTTTTTTTTTTTTTTTATTTCTTCCTGCTTCTTGAAGAAATCTTTAATATCTTTTTTAAATTGAAAGTTTATGTATAGTTTAGGCAAAGTAAAATGGATCATGAATTTAAACAATTTTCAAATAATCCATCTATCACTCCAATTTACAACAAACAAAATTTATGAGGATTTATTGAGTTCAAAACTTAGGGAAATTAAAAATTTAGAAAATTTCTCCTGCAAAATTTTTTCAGCTCAGAGATGTATTAAAATTATTTTTAATTAGCACATTTTAAAAGTAATATTAAAGTATAAATCTAAAATTATATTACAGAAACATCATTGAAAACTTAAATCTGATGCTGAAACCATAGAAAAAATTCATACTTTTAAATAATTCTTGAAAGCTTTTGAATCTGATCCTAAGGCTTGGCAATACTCTTCAATTTTGTCTGGAGAGATATGAAGTGTAGGCAAGTACCTACTCTTGAGGTATGTTACAAATTCAGCTCCCCTTTTGTCTAAGACAGTCTTTAAGCATAAAGCACTTTCAGAAAGAGCTAAAATAGTTTGAGCATCATTCAGATCAAAAGTGTCCTTCAAAGGAGCCATAAAGCAGGCAGGCACTATATTGTTATACATGAAGTCAACGAAACCATTTAATCCATTCGTTCCACCCCAAAGATCAACCATTTTCTTTAAAATGCTAAAACAGGTTTTTTGGGCCTAAAAAAAACAACTACATATCAAAAATATATTGCACAAGATTCATAGAGTAAAATTAATAAAAAGTATGATATTTTATACATTAAAAAGAGGAATACAGAATAATAACTAATTTAGATAATATATACAAACTAATAATCGACTATTCATTACTCAATCCACTTTAATGCCATGCAAAATTTTAAAATATAATACTGCTGATATGATTCAAAATATCAGCAAGAAAATATAGATGTCAATCATATTTTCAACAAGGAAGACTAATTGAGGGGATGTCTTTGCTTGGCACAAGATTTTAAGTTAAAAGGCACATGTATAATACTTTATATGTTTTACATGAATTTAAAAGGAATACTAGTGTTATTATTGCATCTCTAAATGATTGAAATGTAAAAAAATATACTTAGCTTAGAGATTAAGTGAATGTTTTGATGATGTCTTAAAGTTATTAAACATGCTTTTAATACTTATTTATTGACTTTATCACAGAATATGTAATGAATAGTAATCCTTGTATCAAGGCGAATAGTAATCCAAAAATCAATAATAAAAGGAAGGCAGTTTCTCTCTATTATATTTATTTTAATTTCTGCATATCAATGATACATTCAGAACTACTTACAAATTACATTTATAGTTATAACAGGCCTTCTAAAAGCCCATACAACCATTATAATGCTTTAGTAGGCGGAACAAAAACATTTTGCATTTTGCAGTCAAAAACTAAATTGGAATCTGAACACAATTCCCATGATCCCATGCTATCTCAAATATTGATGAATCAAGTCATCTAAATCACTTCCGATATCCAAATATAGAAATTATTTCCAACAGATCCAGATTCAATACATTACAGACATTCTGCTCATGAATATATAATCACCAGCTGCTACATCATTATTTAAAAAAAGTGAAAAATGGCAAATTAATACATTATACTACCAGCTAGTTAAAATGATTGAATTATAGCAACCTGTTGCTCGTTTAAGTGGGAATTTATGCAAAACATGAAACCTATTCTTTTGCAGTTCATTAAGCAGAAATCTACTCAATCATTTCTGATATGCTTCCTTATATTTCAAAGAATGTGATTTAGAGAATCATAGATAATTGGATCATTGATATTTGACTAAAAGCAAATATTTAAAAATGTCTAAAATTCTACACAAATCTATAAAGAATTTTTACATAGAAATAGTAAAAATAAAATATCCAAGCTTTGTCCTTTGAAAAATTGATAAATTATATATATTTTTAAAAGGCCTTCTATAATAATTTCGATTAAAAGATCCAAGAAAATATCGAAATTCCTTTCAGAAACAAACATGACTAATATTTTCTTTCATGAACTTATTTTTTCTTAGAGGGGAGGAAACGTGATCTTATCTTTTACTACTTTTTAAGTTTCAAATTCTCTGTTAAAGGTACTTTTAATTTTTGGTTTTGTGAAATTGAATTTAGAAAAAATTCAGTGCACAATTCATTAGTACAAAGAAAAATATTGAATCTTTTGAAGAAAAAAATTACACACCATACATAAATCAGCTAGAATATATAAAAAAAAGCACCACAATTTTTTTCAAAATGAATAAACTGAATTTAATATATAGATCAAACAACATAAAAAACAAATAATTTTACTTTATAAATTAAAATAGACATTACAAAAGTACTTAATTTTTTTAACAGCAATAATTTCTTATTTCTTAGTAAATGCATAAGACTGTAAAATCCATTTTAATGAACTTATATTTTGAGTTCTCAAAATGTTATGTATTTTTAAAGTTATGACAGGAAACTTTACCACAGGATCAGGGAAATTCACAGCACCTTGTATTACAGTCAGTAAGACTTGTTCCAAATTCTGCATGTCTAAAAATATTTAACATAGATACAGTTAAAAAAAATGATTTAAAAAACAAAAATGTAAACAAAATAATTCAAGATTTATTATGAGATTAACATTTACTTCTGAATTTATAAATAGCTTAGCTATAGTTTTACAAACTGATATATATTGTCATTTTTCTAAAAGTATAATAGCAAATATTTATATGAATGTACAAAGTAGTAAATATTATAAATAATATTGCATTAAAAGTAATTAACATAACATGAAAATATTTAATTTAATAATTTGTTTCATTGTGCCAAAAAATATTCTTAATAGTTTGAAACAAATATATAAATGCCTTGAAATCATTATTTATGAAGAAATACATATAGAGAACTAACACATTAAATAAAATAAAGATTAGAGAATAAATGATTAAAAATAGACTACTGTTTATTGGGATTTATATTTTACATATACATTATTAAAATGCCATATATATTCATAACGCATTAGAATTTTAAAAAATTAATATGTGTGAACAATTCATGAACTTATAACTGTTTTTATATAGTTACACAAGAAAATCATATTTTAAACACATACTTTGTGTTGACATAACTTCAGTAATATTGTTTGAGACTATAACAGAAATGAAGAGAAAATAACTGCGCTGAAGAAGTTGGCGTTCGTTCTGTGCAGGCTGATCATTTTCATCAATCGGATTGGATAAAGCATTGAAAATTACTGTTACAAAAGGCATAAATATTTCCTGAACAAAAGATACAACTTCTTTCTGTAAAGGGGAAAAAATTAGTTAAATATAAAAAAAACTCATTTTAACATTTGATATTAACAAAAACTCAAACATTTACCAAAATATTTTGTAACAAAAATACATTAACTTCCAACAGATATTGATATTTTAATTAAAAGAACGATTCTTTTTTATTTCTTTATAATAAGATAGTTCTGATTAGTTGAAAATCAAAAATAAACCCACATAAAAAATTACAAATATCATATATAATTACAAACAACTGTGTCACGATAACAAGGTTGATATATTTAGTTTTATTATTAATTCATGAATCTCAACTGTTATTAATGCCATTAAAACAGAGGCAATAAGTAATAGTCGATGCATAATTTTGAACAGTCACATGAAGAGTATAGTAATATCTGGAATCTTGCAAATGAAAATTCAAAACATATTGCAAATATCTTTATGCCCCATTGGGTGTGATTACTTCAAATCCTATTTTGTCCCAGTAATTTTACATGGAATTCTCTTATATATAATCTTCCAACTACAAAATGGATAGCTCAAACAAAAATATCCAAATTTGTACCTTGTATTAAACTAATACAGCATTCAATGTCAGTACTTAGAAATCTAACCACATTTAATATACTCAATCTACAAATAAGGAGAGCATATTACTCAAGGTCATTTAAAGTATTTTGTTATTCACAACAATGGCATGCCTCACAGTTATTAATTAATTAGCTTTTCCTCATTTCAATTAATGTAAGGGCAATGCAAGTCTGCTTTATGAATATAAACATTTTAATTATTCTGTACTATGCTACAAGGATGGCCTGAGAAGATTCCGACCTTTATGTGAAGATGGAAGCACACATCAGTAATAGCTAGGGAATGTAGTTGAGCATCTTTTGACAGGTATTCACCAAAATTTCAGAGATTTTAGACATGCAGTTGTTTTTTAAAAATCATTTAAGCAAGTTGACACGAGTTTTTGTGAAAATGAAAAAAAAATCGAGTACCAAGCTGTCGCAATCAAAGATGAATTGGATGCTACATTTAGAAACTCTGCATCATCATCTATCACCATGAAATTTTGGGCAGCTGAATTTAAACATGGCTGTACTGGCTTGGGAGACTATGACTTTGAGACATGCAAAAAATGCAACCAATGATGATAACATTGCTAAAGATCAACAAATTGTGCTAGACGACCGTGAAATCAAATGAGAGAGATAGAAGAGGCTATGAATATGCCCAAAGGATGTGTTTGTAACATATTGAATCAAGATTTGGGCATCAGAAAGCTGCCCGAGTGTTGGGTGTCGCATTTGCTCACATCAGATCACAAATGTGTTTGAATGATCATTTCCAATATGCTCTATTAGCGCAATAAATCAAGAGTTTGGGCACCGATTAATTACTGTAGATGAAACTTGGATACACCCGACAGTTTTAAGTTGTCCCTAGAAGATAAATTAAGCCACAACTAAACTTAAAGCAGAGTGAAACAGACACCAGTAATTAAAATTAAATTTATTTACAATTAAAAAGAACACAATCATCACAAACTTTCTGATTATTACAGGTTGGTTAACATGCATTATCAGGATATAATCAAAATAGGAATCAGCATCATCTGTGATACAAATCAACTATTTGCATTCAACCCAGTTAAATCAACTGTTAAAAATCAGCAGCCAATCAAAAAAGCACATCAAGTATAATGCAACAGATAATATCGAATGCAAATTCTTGATACCTCATTGCCAGATGTGTGGAATGACATCATGTTGGCAACAAGTAAACCAAATGCATTACCAATTGAGATTTATTCCATTCAATTTGTAATATGATTATACCATTATATGCTCGAATTAAAAACACAGTCAAAATATAGTTGACTGCAAAGGGGAAATTGAATCAAAAAAAAAAAAAAATAATAATAAAATAAATATTTCGGTTGGAAAAATGATGGTGACAGTTTTATCGGGATAGTTATAGAATTGTCTTATTGATTATCTTCAAACAGGAGAATCCATTACAGGATCATGCTATGTATCATTACTTGACAAACTGAAGGCAGAAATTGTGGAAGGCCATATTTACAGAGAAAAAAATTCTATTTCACCAAGACAATGCTTTGTCTCGCACCTCAGCAGTTGTCATGGTGAAAATCCAACGAATTACAATTGGAACTGCTTGACAGCCCACCTTACTAACCAGATGCGACCCTATGCGTTTTGTTCCCTAATCTAAAAATTGCACTCAGAGGACAAAGAATTTCATCAAATGAGAAAGCCATCACATTTGTAAATAATCATTTTTAAGAGAAAGACACTTGAGTACTATTTGGAAGGGTCAAAGAGATGTAAGCATCGCTGGGAGAAGTTAGTACACTTACAAGGAACTATGTAGAAAATAAAAATAAATTTAAAGAAAATAAGTCTTTTCTTTATCAAGTCGGTTACTTTTCAGATCGCCCTTGTACAATAGTTATCAACATAAAGAAAAATTAAATTAAAAAAAAAAAAAATACAGAATGCTTAAAATTTGGGGGAAAAAAATTGAAATGAATTCAATAATTGTGCAGTATATAAAACCAATTTCATTCAAAAGAATAAAAAATTATAAACTCTGAAATACCTTGAATTTGGTAATAATTTGATTAATTAAAGGTATGAACTCCTGTATACTACGCAAGTCAGAAGTTTTTAAAAGCTGCTTGGTTGCTAGGGGGAAATAAGGCAATACTTCAGACTCTAAGCATACAACCATTCGGTGAAGATATTGTCTTACAGCAGATTGTAACATAGTTTGCTCGTATGGATGCTAAAAATTATTCAAAAAAAAATTAATTTTATTGATAAAACAGTAAGAATTCTAATTTCACAATAAACATTACATAGAAAAATGACAAAATATTAAGCAATAACATTGTTTTTTTCAGATACTAAAATTTTATGATGTTTCTACCTTAGCCTTGAAATAATATGAGGAAATGACAAAGGACGGGAAAAACTTTCATTAAAAATATCAATATTGAATAACTATTTCACAAATATAACACTGATTAAAGTTATCTAAAATAAATATTAGGAAAAAAAAAAAAACATGCTTTAAAACTGTAGTTTTTACATTAAATTTATTTAATTAGTCAAATATAACTTTTAGCAATTATCAATGTTTTTTCATTAGTAACAAAATAAAACTTTCAGACTAAAACCAAATGTTTAAATTTAATCATTTCAGATTATTATGTATTACAGATAAATACAAAAGAACCAAACTGTCAAAAATTAACTCTAACATAGAACATAACTAATTTTAATCCATGCATTTACATCCATCCATTTATCATACAAAATGCCTTTAAATTATAAAAAAATTTCTATAAATGTGTAACTTTTTAATGTTATCAACTAAGTTAAAAAAAATGTAGTAAATGATATTTAAAATTTTTTTAAAATAATGTTGTCCTCAAATTAAGAATACTCACATTTAGAGCTCCTAAAAATATCTGCAATGCTTGCAAATATACTTCTACACATCCATTAGATTTCATAGTCTGTTGATTGGAAAATGCTTTGCTGGTACGACTAAATTTTAAGAAATACAACAAAACAAAAAATAATAAAATTTAATATAATTTAGACCTGTATTAGATGTATTTAACATAAAAATCTAAAATACAAATAAAATATAACTAATACTAATGTGTGATTCTGCATTACACTGTTATGAATATGCATTACACTGTTTTATTACGTGCTTATATAAATAATTAAAAACAATTTATGATAAAATAACTTTTATAAAGTATATTAATAAGTTTAGTTTTATATTTTCGAAAGAAAATGTTCCTTTTATTTAAATGCTTTATTTAAACTTGCTATTCATTTTTTTTTGCAACCTGAAAGTCCAAATTTTAATACATAACAAATATCTACATTAAAGATATAAAAAGCCAGATATTTTATCAAACAATGCTTGCTTTTTACCTTGTTACTGCAATAGCATGATTCATACATTTGGCAATCTCACATCTTTGATATTCATCGGAAGTAGTAGTAAGTTTCTGGAGAAGCATTTCAAATTTTTCAGCAACAGGTAACAGTAGACTTTTTAAAATAGCTTGTTTAGTCTGATGAACGAAAAACAAATTTAATTAATGTTTTTAATCAACTATAAAAATTTTAAAAATTAAGATAAAATGGTTGATTTTATAAAGATCCAACTTATGCTACTAGTCCAAAGTTAAAAAAAAAAAAAAATTCTCTACTTATCTTTATATATAGATACATAAAATTACTATTAATACCAATACCTATGTATATATAAAAAAAATCTTTTTTAAAACTTACAAGTACAACACTAGGTTATCATAAAATATTAGTTTTTTCTCTTAGACAATTATAAATTTTTTAAATATCCTTTTCAAAAAGAAATGATTCTTAACTTTAAACATAGAATTTCAAACATGAACAAAATTTAAAAATTACACTTATGATTGAAAAATTAGAAATATTACACACGACAGTTAGTCCTTTTTAAAAACGCATTTTTTGTATAATATACACAGTATGCTGATTAATCCATCACAGGATTAATTGAATTTATAGTTTAGTTTTAATTAACGTCGCACTAGAAGCAACACGAGGACTATTGGTGACGGACCTTGTAATTTTGAACCACAGTCAAGTGACGAGGACGACACCTGAGCTGGCACCCACTCTCCTAATATCCACACTAAGCCAACGGAAGGACTTAGGGCCCCAACAGATTTAATGTGCATCAGCCCCGGCTACACAGTGGGTCTTTGGCGGCCAAGGATCGCACCCGCGACTGAACAAAAACCGCCGGCCACGAATCCAAAACAATGACTACTAGGCTACCGCGGCCACAAATGAATTTATAAAACAATAAGTTTCATAAAATTGTATTTTCATGTAATATAAAGAGAAAAGAAAATGGTGAAGACATATTTGGCCATAACATACTAAAAAAAATTTTTTTTTAATAAAAAGTATGATTATTTGTAAATAAAACATAAAATTGAATATGCTTTAATTCATTTATCTGGTTCCAACCACCTAATACAAGTATCGTCTCTCTCTCTCTATTTAGCTTTGGATCAATAGTTTCTATCACAAATTTCACAAAACTCTGCAGCATATTTAAAATATTCAAAACCCTGCTTTTAAAACCAATTTCTTAACTTAAATTTTGAAAATAGGATAGAATTTTAAAATACAATTTAATATGTAGCAGCATAAATTACCAATTTTAACTGTGATTTTGTTTACAACATTTTTATCTTTAATTTTAACCAACTAATGCTGTAATTTTCAAAATTTATCTTCAAGTTCAATTGCTCCAAATTTGAATACATCTTTACTAATATTAATCCTAAACAAACACTACATCAGTGGAAAGTAGAAGAATGGTTAATGTATCTTGAAAATCAGCAATAATATTACAATACACTACATAAAATTAAATGCTTCAAAACTACAATGAGATTTTATTAGCCACCCAAAGGGCTAATGTTTTAGTTGGATCATTTTTTGGCGTACCAGACCCCTTTTCAATTTTAATTAGATTATGCTTAAATATATTCAATTTAATAATTTATTGTTTCCTTTAATTTTAATATCAGAAAAGTTAACTATTGTCCATTTCTTGACATTTCATCATTTACTTTAATTCTTAAATTTGAATAATTTATTATTAAAAAAAGCGCACCTTGGGTGGCTAAATTTACTTTTTGTAAAACTTTGCATAGAAGTTTTCAATTTTTGAAAATTTTGTTCACAACTAACATTAAAGATACTTATTATTTTTAAAACCAAACTGAAAATGCAAGTTCTAGGCAAAAACATTTTTGCATATATATTGGAATTATAATTTGAGGAATTCTTGACTAAAATAAGTCAATCTAAAAGCAATCTATTAAGGACAAATTGTATGAAATGATATTGGAAATATGAGAATTGTAACACAATTTCTTTTTTCAGAATTTTGTTAATTGCATAAAATAAAAATTGCGTAAAAAATATCATGCAAAAATTAAATTTGGTGTATACAGATCATTTTTAAGATCTAGAGCAAAATGAATTTTTCTAAATTTTGGAAATATGATCATAACTGTTTAAAAAGTTGACAGGGAAATTATATACTTCAGGTTCAAAATTGCTCGACACAATGAGTATAGCTGCAGTTTCATAAAGGTACAGTTGATCATCAGGTGTTACCAAAGAGGAAGAAACACCATTAATTGGAAGTGGCAAAACTAACAAGTCTTGTAATTCCTTTAATATTCCTTCAGTGTAATTAGACATATGTGACCTAAGAATATAAACACATTTCCCAAATAAGTAAACAATTTTAAAAAAAAATCATAAACATAAAAAATATCAAAACTTATTCAAAGAATTTTCAAAAACAATCAACATTTAAGATACTGAGTAGGAACAAATTGTATTTTGAGAATAACATATATCAAGATTATATATAAATTGGATAATGTAATATGGAAAGAAAAAAAAAAAAAAATTGGATGGTAGGCAAAATAACAAACACATACTGAAAAAGAAGCAAAAAAGAAGTTCTTACGTAAATTTTTAATGATGTAGGCATAGTTGTTTACTATACATACAAATAAGATTGGAAGTCAAATATCTACTCTAAGTAATACAAATAAGACACCAGTTACAAAATATTTTAAAATGTTGAACCTCACCAATTCACAGCAAGGCATAATCATGAGAATTCACCAAATAGTTTTCAACAGCTAAAATCGAGGGTATGGCATGGAAAACTCTAAAATTATGGCTAGGTATAATTATAAAAAATGTGTTACTTCTAAATGTGACAGAACTAGTCATAAAAAAAAGTTGCTGGACAGAGATCAATGATAAATGGCATGAATTATACGCCAAAAACAAATCTATTTCAAGCAGTTATTTATCACGCGCTTTGCAGGTCATAATTTTAAAGCTAGCTTACTAAAACACAAACCTTTCATTCACTGATAAACACATACACTGCAGGGAGCTTTAAAACCGAACCCTTGATAAGTGGAAAAATGCAATTTAGTCTGTTAAAATATGTTTTATTTATGTTTCCCATCAGAGAAAGTGTTTTTGTTTGGTGAGGTCCAACAAAAGCATTCTACCATGATTGCTTGTTTCCTACTGTAAACTACAAGCATCTTTAAGAGGTAGAGGGGCCACTTTTTGGCATTCTTTAGGACCAATAACCATTCTCAAGGGTCAGGTAACAGTCCCAACACCTATCGGAATGTATTCCAATATCATGTTCATCCAATAGTAAATCTCTGATAGTTGTTCCTCATTTGGGGTGGATAATGCTTCTATCATAAAATGAAGTGCATCACAAGTTGGTTTAATAAACATAAAGGTGATCCGAAACAGTTGCCTTGGTACCCTCAGTCATCAGACTTATACATTAATGAAACTTTATAAGAATATCTTATGCAGAAGAATTGAATATATTTTACAGAAGGAATAGTATAAAACACTGTATCTCATGCAGGAGATCTAAACATGTACATCAATGCCACATTAAACTGTTATCTATAGTGCTCATGGTGGATGATTAATTTATTAATGTTTCACAAGGAAGCAACATTAGGTCTGTTGGTGATGGACCCAGTAATTCTGAGCACCTGTGAAGTGACGAAATGACACCTCAGCTAGAAGCCCTCTCCAAACTTTCCCAAACCATCCCAATGTAAGGACAATAAACCTTAACATTTAGTACATATTAGCCCCACTAAATGGGTCTTTAGTGGAATAATTCCTTGAACCCACGATTTGGGAGGAAAAACATAGGTATGATACCCCCAAAAGGCTGCCACAACAGAAATGCTCAGGGTGAACCAACTCCATATTAATAAAAATAACTCTGATTCCATGGACTTCCTCTAATTTACATGCATGTATTTATATACAAATTCTAATTTTATACAAAATTTAAGAATAAGTCTCAGAATAATACAGTGGAGTAAAAGAAAATTACAAAATGAAAATTAGGTTTCTAATAAACCCACCTTTTTGATAGAAATTAAAATAAATGGGTTATTGGACTTTGTTTTTCAAATGCATAATATTTCTTCCAAATATACAAGATTTTGAAGTGTAATTGAACAATGTATAAGATTATTAACATACACATTAATTTGAAAAATGAATCTAATATCTTATTTAATAAAGAAAAGTTCATTCTGCTGTGATTTATCAGCATCTTCTTTTATAATGTCAGCATTTTTAAGATACCTTACAATGCATTCCAAGGCTTCCAAAAAATATCTTTTTAGAGGGGGGAATCTTCTTAAACAATTCAGAATTATAAAATGGAAATACAAATACAACTTTTAAAGAAAGCATTAATATTTCATTTCAATGTTTATCCATTCAAA
>BMAW01123891.1:0-20628 GCA_019974015.1 Nephila pilipes
CTTTTGAGTTCGACAAAGATGGCGACGGAATGAACAATAAAGTGATATTTGATGAAATAGTCAATATTTATTAAAGAGTTCTGATACACATTAAACATCAAGATGTGCCATTAAATACAAGGTAGGATACTTTAAATAAGTTATTTTTCAAATAATTTTGCATGAAACCATCACTTTTTTTAAATGCGGATGTATTTTACTTAATTACTATTATGTAAGCATCATCACAAAAATACACATTACGTTTTGCTACAAAGTTAAGAAATCTAAGTCACTTGAATATCTAATAATAATAATGAAAAAATGCAAAACAAACTTTAAAGCTGACCACCCCTATATCTTGATCATTTCGGCGAAATGATCAGTTTTTCTAAGTCCAGACATGCATTGAAAGTCCAATCTCTAACGCTGATTATTTCCGAAAGTAAGACCATAATGACTAAGTATGTGACATACTATTATATATTGCTTTACCATAAATTTAACTTGTTTCAGATTATTCAATGAATCTATTCTACGTTTAATGATATAGAATATGTATTTTACTTTTTAATTGTATTATTTTTTGACTATAATTTTCTTAGAAAATTTTGATAGACGTACATTGTATTAAACTTAATATTCCGCTGCTTTACCCCATTTAATATGAAGATTTTTTTCAATTATATTTCCTTAATTGTAGGAATATCCTTTTGTTACCAAAAGCAAAGTAGGTGCTCCAAATAAACACTGAATAGAATAGAATTATTACTATCACTAATGTGAAAACTTTAAGCGATTAAAATATAAAACATGCGAAAATACAGTTAAAGTTCTTTTTTTAATACATTTAAATCGCTAACAGAGCTGTTATGACTTACCTTTGAAATTTTACTGAACAAAATTAAAAGTAAAATAAATAAATATTGCATACACCTAGCGCTGTTATTACTTTTTCCCCTTCAAGCTATGACAAAAGGCATTTTAAATACACACATCTTTAAGACATTAACAACATTGATGGGAAAGGCTATCAGATATAGATACACAGAAAAATAATCCATTATTTCTATCACACTGCTGAAAAAAAATAGATCTTTCCTATAAATTTAAAATGCGCTATCTAAAAATTTTCGAATAAATGTAAATTTTGGAAAACAAATATTTAATTTTTTTTTCTCGGGAATTTTTCTGTCTTAGATGAAAATGTACTGAAAAGGACAGTTTATCAAGGTTATAAATAAAACACAATGAAGAATTTTTAATCTAGTTGAAGTATTTAAATAAAAACTGAAGTGTTATGACTAACGATTAAACTTATGATTCTGACTGTCTAATGATTAAACTTATGATAGCGCACAACACCACAGTCAAAAAATTTCAGCTGAATTAAAAAAATATTCACTTTTTATTTATGATAATGATAAACTGTCATTTTCAGTACATTTTCCTTTTATTTCTTACTGAGTGAAGAAAAAAAAATTATTTTTTACATTTTAGTTCTTTTTTTAATTTTATTTCTTTATTTGCTACATAGAAATGTTGGTTTTTGAAAAAAAAATATGCACATTATTAGTTATTCTTGACCACAAGAGATTAAAAATTGTTTGAGAATAATTCGTCGTACAATTCTAGATTCTCCAAAGGAAAGTAAATCTCTTATTATATATTTATATACCCTTAACTTTCTGTTTCAAGCAAGTATATCGCAGGGAATTCTCCATGTGATATGATTATTAAATGCACGCAACTAAATGACATAAATTTACAAAAAAAATTAGGTAATTACTGAAAGAAATGTAATCGTGATCAGAATTACAAATTGAAACGGAACATCTCCTAAAAATAATTTTCTTGGCACAACCATGATTCGATACAATTTCTTTTTTCCGTGTGTAGTACAAAAGATGGAATGCTTAATATTCTGCATTTGAAGTAAAACCATTCATTATTTCCATTTCCATTCATTGTTAGATACATCCAATGACCCATGCCTTTAAAATTTCAGTCGCCAGTGAATAGGTGAAGTAGTCATCCATGTGGTTCCTTTCTCGATACCGAGCCTGATGCCACCTTTCATTCTGAGTGAAGATAAAATATAGACCTGTTGATAGAAGTGTGATTGGCTGAGGACTGGAAGTTCTCATTCCGGTCGCTATTAATCGTTGCAGGGGAGCCCCCTGGGATTAATTAAACAATGCGTGCACCACCCCTCACCCTATGTATCTTGAGGGCCCGACCTGTAATTACGCTGACATAAAATAAAGCCCCCCTTTTTTTTTCTTTTATCCCTTCTTTTATACAGAGAAATTGGAGTACAAGAGAGATTAAATTAGCTACAAACAATTACTTCAGTGTTAATTAATCTTTGAAGGCAGTTTTAGTGATGCATAAATATCTCACGTAGGTGGCGCTTTGTGGAATCTTTCTTATGTTTTGACGTTTATGGCCGAGTGCGAAGCAATATGTTTAAACGATATTTCTTCGAGCTGCTATCGGAAATAGTGATATGTGGGTTCGATGAAGGTTTTTATGTTACCGAAAAGATGTGTAAATTCTGGTTTACCTTAAAAGTTTTCCTGGTTAGCTTAACTATTAGTATTTCTTTATTTGTAGTTCTTATGGATGGGGAGAGTTACGAGAGGCACGAAAAGAACCACTAGTTCGTTGCTTAAATTCGAACTTCGTTAAACGTGTTTTGACGAAATGATGTAAAACAACTTCTTTATGAAATTTAAAAAAAGAATATTTCGATTTCAGTTTTATTGAATTAACTTCACAAAAATAACAGCTGAATTAATAATTCATACGGATGACTAGTATATGACGTACGGTTAATACATTCGAAAATAAAAAAAAACAAGGTAAAACGCTTGTCTCGCTTTCGAGTCCAGAAAGCTTGTGGGTTACGTATTTATCTTTCTGAAATTCTTAACAATTGTTTCAATGATTTCTACGGAAAAATGACGTCCAGATTATTTTTGGTAAATGATGTTTGAAATAAAACTGCTTACATCTTTTAAAATTTGACTCATAAATACGCGTACAAGTTTAGTCGCGCATTAAGATAGCTCAACCGTCGAGTTCGAAAGTTCTGTTCAATTACCTTCTCTTCACTTCGGCAACCATCTCGCTTCTTCAGCTCGGTGGTGTGAGTATAGCAGACCCGAACAACTAGACTGAAACTTGGATGCCTTCTAGTGTTTTAAAGGAAAGACCCGCATTTATTTGCTTACATAATTTGATTATTAATGATGGTAGGGACTTCCAAATATCTGAAAACCTAGAGATCGCAAAGGATTGCTACGTTCCGAGAAGAATGGTAGGTTACAAGTCAAAGACCAGAGGCATCCACTAAAATAGACAAGAGAAACAGCCCTCCCTCGCCTATCCTTCTGGGAATGGGAGAAATGCTTACATAAATGAAAAGAAATGAAATTAAAATTTTAAAAAAATTATTTTTTAGTGTAAGAGTTCTGTTTCTTCAACACATAAAGAGAGAGATAATTTAATGCGTGCAGGGACTAGCTCGAGATAACTATACTTTTAATTCGGGCATTATGCTCAGCAATATTTTGAAAGATAAAATAATGCAGAGTAATGCAATTAAACAGACTGATTTGCGTTATGGTCGAGGAACAAGTCTATATTCCATTTCTCGAATTTTCTCACCTCAGCAAGGAATAAAGAATATTGGATTTTAAACCACTGGCTGACTAATATATTTTCCGACAGTAGACCTATATATACAATTCAATTTTAAGAAATTAAGTTTGAAGATTTAGCAAAAAAAGACTATGAATTCACCAGAGAATTATACATTGAATTACGCCATTTTTACAACCGAGTAATTGGAAAAATCAACAAAAACAATTACTTGTAACTTGTGATCTGTTGAGATAGGTCGCGTGTATTTCATTCTGTAGACCTATTTCTGAGCTTTTCAGTGATCTATAACATGTCACTCTCTATAGATGAAAAGAAGAAAACACTAAGCAGAAGCTACAGCTCCTCAGTTCGTCACACTAACGGCAACATAGTAATGGACTTGAAATGTAAGGTCGGCTGCTAGCCAGCTGTGTTAACCGATGGGTTAAGCAATCTTATAGTTTGATAATATTATTTCAAAGTTGCTCTTCTCTTATTTGTTCCCTTTAATAGATAACCTTAGAACGATTTTTTTTTTTTTGAAGAAGAAGAAGATAGTGAAATGTGCTCGCATTTCAATCTGGAACAATGTTTTCTAACTGTGGTAGGCATATTTCAATGGACACTATTATTTTGAAAAGAACTTCCAAAACAATAGAACGGAAAATTCTACCAAAAAAAAAAAAGCAATGTAGATTCTAAGATTGACTAATATGGAAACGGCAATAGAAATGACATCTGGCTTTCTAACAACAAAAGCAACCATCTTGCAAAAGCTTTGAAATTAGTAATATATAATTTTTTTTTAATTAGTTGATTGATTGTTTACTAACGCTATATTTAGATGCAACCCGAGGGCTTTTGACGACGTACCTCGTAATTTTGAACGAAATAAGTGACGAGGACACACCTAAGATGATGTTCCATTCTCTTGATTCCCTCATACGTAGCGGCCTCAGAAATGGTTGTGAGCCTTTGGTTGGCATTGTTTCCATAGAGAAATGAATTCGAATCCTAATTATAGTACACATACATCATATAGTAGGTCAATGGGAGGGTATGGAACCTTGGAGAGTGGAATGCCTGTCTTTATCAGTTGATGGAAGCTCAAAATTACGAGATCTGTCGTGTTGCATCTAAGTGCATCGTTAATAACAATCAATCAAATGCGATAGTCAGTCAACGTGAGTCCCGACAGATTTAAAGTGTATTAACCACGTTACATGACGGGTTTCAAATGGAATCAGGACTCAAACACACGGTTCGATTGAACCATCACCGGATACGAGTTTGCTGTCATGATTACTTGGCTACAAGACCCAAATAGTAATGAATTCGGAAAACGGGAATTCTAGTTTAAAAAAAACATTGTCGTCGGGAAGCGAGATGTAGGTGCTTTCCTGATAAATTCTTAAATAATGGGATTCTATATTTACAATGGTACATTCTTAACTTTGTTAGTGTATTTATTACCATTATATGTAAGTGTTATTTAATTAATCAATTATATAGCAGTGGGTCAACACGTAAATTAAATTTATCCTTTGTTTTTTACCATAATGGATAAATTGATGAATTTGAAAACGAAATTTATGATGAATGATCAGACTTGCCAAATGATTGTGATGACGATAATGATGTTGCACCTATCAAAAAATCATATTTCTTACGAAACAGACAGTAATTATAATTGTGAATCAGAAGAAGAGGAAAATACTGACAATGAATCAGAAATCCATATTAGTGATGCGTAGTTGATATTAATGCTCCACCACAGTTAGAATCTCTTAAATGAAATCCAGGTACATAGAATTTCCTGAAAATATCAGCTGAACTAATTTCAGTGACGACTTCTTGTATCTGTGTCATTAGACAAATAGATATAATTTATGTGTAATTAATTATAAAGCTTCCAAAAGACGCAGGAGACCGGGAGCAATACATGATATGTATGCTAATTTCATGAGTGCCATTACACAAAAGAAACTGTTTCACCGACTGTCATACAGAAAAAAAAAAAAAACATTACTAATGCTACTTATGTACAATTCCAAAGAAATTCATTGAAATACATGAATTATAAAAAAAAATTATCGCAGTTTTTTAATACATGTATGTGGGAAGGTGGTGATGAGATTGTACATTCCGAATTTACACCGGTTTGCTCTTACTCAAATGGTTGGTTTGTCTAGGGGAGTAATTCCATTACCGGATTCTAAGATGACTTCGTAGCAATTTAAATGACGATGCTTGAAGTTTTTTACTCAGTTTATCAGAAGAGATGGAGGAAAAATATGTACAAAGTATTATATTCAAATTGACCAGTTCATTGGAGAAAAATAGAGGCGGCCTTATTTAACCCATATCAGCGATGGGTGTTGGAACGCGTGCTGGGGTTCGGCGTTGACCTTCAACGCGGGGAATGCGAAGGAGAAGAGAAGTGGAAAAGAGGGGGGAAAGAGCGAGAACGAAATGTTGCTCGGTTTTGTTCAGGAATAGGAG
Source organism: Nephila pilipes (assembly GCA_019974015.1). Lineage (NCBI taxonomy): Eukaryota > Metazoa > Arthropoda > Arachnida > Araneae > Nephilidae > Nephila > Nephila pilipes. Next base: position 6,130 of record BMAW01123891.1, read on the forward strand.
GCACTGCAGGAGCTACCATTTGAAGCTGATTCGTGGTGCCATTTATCGAGGGACTGGTTTTACAGTACATTCAAAAATAACAATCAATACTTTGATAATTAGCTGGAAAATCCTGCATACATATTCAAATATCTTTATATCATTTAAAAATCTCGTTTTATATGAAAGTTTTATAAAAAAAAAAATAGCCCGATGCATAAGTGTTAAGTTAGAACACTAACTGTATATGTCACTGAGATTCTCAGGTTGCATTACAAAATTACTTTTAAATTGGTTTTTAACTTATACATACTAAGGAAACGACAATAATTTGATCTTTCAAATATAGGCAAAAAAAATTGTTTTCAGAGTAATAATTGATTAATCGATTGATTGTTTATTAATGTCGCTCTTGGAAGCAACACGTGGGCTATTGGTGACGCACCTCGTAATTCTGAGCCCTTTTACCTCTCTTTCTAAGCTTCTACACCACGTCAATGGGAGGACTTGGAACCTCGATGGATTTAACCTCCTCTTCACGGCGGGCTCTTTAGTGGCAAGAGACTCAAATCCACGATTCGACGAAACAATGCTGAGTTCGTGATCTTGACTACCTTCGGATTAAAATAATGGAAACAGAAAATCCTCAGCAAGATTTATATTTTTGTATTCTGTCGATGAAACGGATGAAAATCGAAAACCCATATGAGCCTTCGTTAAAAGGACGACTCTAGAATTCAATTTCTGAACTTATAAAAATGTTATTAACATAAGATTAAATATATTCAAATGTAATAATTCAAAGTATTTTAACTCCGTAAGCAAGCGTTCAGGGAGAAGAAAGGAAAAATGAAGAAATTAACTTTTTATTCGATTTAGTAAATTAAACTAAATAAAAAAAAATTATTCTATCTATTGCGTAGCGAAGAAAAGATTTTGCCAACAAAATGACTCTTTTCATCGCCACACATTGAAAAACAGTTCGTTTCAGTTTAATTTATTATGTTACGTGATCTATTTCAAATGCCCCTTTGTTAGCTAATAATGGCAAAGCAATATTAAAACTATTTTTCCCCAAAACATTCCAAGATAGAAATCGAATTATAATGAACTAGTTGAAAAATCTCGAGGCAAAAATGGCTTCCTCACAACTGCCTAAAAATTCTCGATTCCTTATTACATATGATTCTAGGTAATACATCAATAGCGATTGGTAAATAAAATTCTTAATTTTCATATATGCTTTATTTTAATCTAATAAAAATATTTATGATGACATATTTTTGAAAATTAAATTCATTACTGGTGGTGTCCGCGGTAGCCTAGTGGTCATGGTTTCGGATTCGTGGCCGGCAGTTTTCTTTCAATCGCGGGTTCGATCCTTAGCCCTAAGGACCCGCCGTGTAGCCGAGGCTGATGCATGTTAAATCTATCGGGGCCCAAACTCCTCCCATGGCTTGGTGTGGAAGTTTGGAGAGGGGGGTGCCAGCTCAGGTGTCGTCTTCTTCACTCGATAGAAGCTCAAAATTATGAGGTCCGTTGCCAATAGCCCTCGTGTTGCTTCCAATGCGACGTTAATAAAAACTAAACTAAACATTATTGGTGAAAGTAGGCAACAAACACATACGCAAAAACTTTTACGATAAAATTTTGAAAAGTGGTCAGCTACGACATTTTGCGAAAGCAACAGTACCGTTTGTGATTATCAAAAGCTGAACAGATCCGAAAATATCTGTTTACTAGCTTGATATATATATATATATATTAGAGGTGAAGGTACAAGAGAGACTTTTGTCATACTTAGTGGTGCGCCAGGAAAAAAGCCATAGCCAAGGCAAAACGTTCGAACTACTAGCTTAGAAAACATAAAGCAGGGCGACGCATGATGATCTTCGTAAAAACGTTAAATTCTTACGATTCTTCCATTATAAGAAATTTCCAAAAACAGAATTGGATACAGCACGTATCCTCAAAAAATTCGTTCAAGTTTGATTCTGAACAGCCAAAGATATAACACAATTTTATATTTAAAAAAAATAGATAAGTAATGTTTTAATACTGTCACATCGAACAAATTACAGAAAAATAAAGGTTGGAGTTACACTATATTTTTAACGAAAAGTTTCAAAATTAAAAAGAATGAAAAAAAGAAAAAAAAAAAACACTGCGTCGGCCGGGAGTCGAACCCGGGTCAACTGCTTGGAAGGCAGCTATGCTAACCGTTATACCACCGACGCTTGAAGAATTAAGAAAAGTTTTCCAACACAAGAAAAACTTAGAGCATTAACCTGCATGTTGGACTATACGGAACACGGAAGCAATGGTCTGAATTGTTAGGCGGAAAAGTTGATGGTTTGTGAGCGTCTCTGGGACGGGAAATAACTTTTTCAGGAAGAAAAGAGCTTTGATGCACAAATGTTATTGAAAAGTGCTCCAACTTTTGTTTTTTCGGCTTCTAATGTTAATTTCTTTTTATGGGCCTAAAATATAGCCCTATTTTAAAAATTAGGCCGAGCTAATCATTAAATAATTATCAATTATATTATTGGTAACATAAATTAAAATTACCAAAGCAAATATTAAATAAAGATTGCTTATTCTAGTAATTATTAAATGTTAAAAAACTATAGCAAAAAATAATTTAGAACTTGTTTCGTTTATCCGATTTTAATTTCGGGGGATAAAAGGTAGAAAAGTTATGTGGCACATTAGGTAAGCGTACCGGACAATAAAAAATAAGCCTTGAAAACCCTGATTCACGATAAAATGAAATGATCGATGAATTGATAGATCTATTGTGATAGATATTGACACAATAGATCGATCATTTCATTTGATCTATGAATTGATAAAATGAAATGATCGATCTATTGCGTACCTTTTTCAAACTTTCACATCGACCGTTATAAGAACGTTTTGAAGTTTTGGGGATATTGACTTTATCAATTTTTTTCCGGTAGAAAGCTGCAATTTTGTCAATTCCGGGAATCAATTAAATACCGATTTTGTATTCTATTTTCACTGCATCATTAAGGAAATTGACACTTTAAAATTTTGAACTTTTTTTTCTTCTTTTTTTTTTCTTTTTGCATTTCTTCGATTTTGTTGTTTAAAAAACAGATGTTATTTTGATGAATCCGTTGATATGCTATATGGTATTAATGAGAATTCGATAAATAGAAGACTAAAAACTCGAATTTTAATTCTGGAATGTACGCACCCCACTATAGAGAATAATATTTGTAATTGCTTTTTTTCCAAAATGTATTTTTTTTATACAGAGCCGAGAATTTCTCAGAATAATAAAATAAAATTATTTCCCATTCAGTGAATATTATTTTTTCTTAATTAACTCTCATGAATTCTAGGTATTGCACAATTAAGGAAAAAGTTTAGGAAAATTGGAAAAATATACAAATTAAAGATAAAAAAAATTGGAATTACGAAATTCAAATTTTTAAATTTCATTAACTTCAAATTTATAATTATGTTCAGAGAACAGAATGTTATATTTATGCGTAAAATTCAATTTTTAAGCTATAAATGCAACATGTACCCAAGGGTAAATAAACGACTTATTGATGCAAATACAGCTATTGTGAGTATTAATTGTTCATACATAATTACCTATGTATGTAAATGTGTGAACAGATGCATATATATACAGACATCTCAATGTTAAAAAATGACTGCCATTACTTTTCAGTTAAAGAAAAAGTGAGCATTATTTAAACTTGACATAAATTAATCTCATTTTTCCTCGTCAAAGATGTCTAATATTTTCTCTCTCTCTTTCCCACACACATAAAATTTACTGTGAAGGAAATAACTTCTCTCTAATTTTTCAAATAATTTTATTAGTTTCCTGAGAGTTCAAAGAGAGTTACAAAATATTTCACTCAGAACTCATTCTATAGTCACATTCCTCCTCTTAATTTACCTAATTTATATTTCTACAGAGAAAACGACAATCAGATAAGACGAGGTATAAAATTTTTTTTGTCAAATTGTTTTAGTTTTAGCGTGTATCTACCCTGTGAGATAACCCCCAAACTTTCAAGAATTTAATTTAAATCCGCGATCATCAACAGGAACAAAAGTTCTTTTTTTGCATCTGGCAGCACTGCCTATAGAAGAATGTATCAAATCACGAACTCACTTGTGCCTCTAACAAGGTTTTCTTACATCTAACAACAGTATAGGCTTTAGAGAAACGCGTGCCAAAAATCACAAACCTCCAACAAGTTTTGTTGTAGGCTGTTTGTGTAGTATGTTCTAACAATTTGTACTGTAGGGTAATCAGCGTTAAATTTATGTGTACCTATATAATTGTGGGTCTAATCATGGAACCAACGAAAAAAAGAGAAATGTGAATGAAGCCTAAAGTCAAAAGTTATAATGCATTGAAGTGGGTACAGGACAATCCAGAACAAGGCAAAGAATTTAAAGCAACATTAGGTTAGTGTAATCGTATCATGATCAGAAAAAGAAAATCTGATAATATGACAGAAAAAAAATTGTGCAGAAATTACCGCAAGATTTTGACCATAAAATCACGGATTTTCAAAAGTTTGTTATTGGTATTAGAAAGAAAAAAAAAGAAAGAAAGAACCCTTTCCATTATCTAATATCGGAAATATGAATGAAACATCGATGAACTTCGACATGATAATCAATAAATATATGGAAACAAAAGGCGTAAAAACTAATTAAGTCAGAAGTATAAGCCATGATGAATAAGCCATGAAGAAGTATAAGACCAGATGTATAGTAGTATTAACATTAGTGTTAAAAGCCATGGTCGTTTTCAAGAGAAAAACAATTCCAACAGTAAAATTCCTACAAGGAATTTTTGTACATTATCATGAAAAGGGTGGGTAGACGAGAATGGTAAGAAATTATGGTTCGAAAATATGTGACAAAGGTGATCAGGTGCTCTACGAGATCAATACAGTTGTTGTTGGGGGGGGGGGGAGACATGTTTCGGGGTCAAATAACAAAGCACACTAAGAATCGCATAGCACAGAACAATACCAAGATTTCTGTGGTTTAACTTCAATACTGCAGCCCTTAGACGTCTCTTTGAATAAATTATTCAAAGGTCACAATAGTAAACAATGGAATGGATGATAAGTGGTGAAAAGTCATATACGAAAGTTGGAGCAATGCTGCTGCGTCACTTGATGTCTTGTGTGATTTCGCGATCAAATCATCGGAAAAAAGGAAAGAGGAAATAGAGATAAAATCCTTCAAAAAAATGTGGGATTTCTGATGTTATGGATGGCATTGAAGACGATTTGTTTTTGGATACTGATGACGAAGTAGAAACCAATTAGCTAGGAACAGTGGTTGTGATTGTTCATAAACGTCGCACTGAAAAGCAACGCGAGGGCTATTGGGGACGAATCTCGTAATTGTGAATTTCGGTCAAGGGACGAGAACGACATCTGAGTTGACACTTCCCTCTCTAAACGTTCATACCTTGCCAACGGGAGGACTTAAAACCGCGACCAGATTTAACGTGCATCAGCCTCGCTACATGGCGGGTCCATGGTGGCATCAGAGCTCAAAACCACGACTGGATGAAAACAATGCCGGTGGTGAGTCCGTTATCATAATCACTAGGCTACTGTGACACTCGCTACGTTCAGAAAGGGAATCATATGATGAACTTCCCAACAACGAAAGTGAGTTTAGTTTAGTTTAGTTTTTATTAACGTCGCACAAACAACGAAAGTGAAGATGTACGTGATTCGTTTTATTTTACAATGGTTTTAATTTGTATAAATTTCAATCTCTATTATTTTTATTTATTTAATTTTTATTTATTATGTAGCTGTTCTGTAAGACGACCCCTGATTTTAGAAGCCTTTTTTATGATTCAACTATCGTCTCATCTGCGGAAATATACGGTGAATATGTTACTACATACGGAACTGAAACGACTGTAGTTTGAACTGATAGATGAATAACCTTCAGACTAATACAAATTGGCGTGAATAAACCAATTTTTCAATTACGAATCGCTCAACACATCGTTTTAATGTTCCACTAATTCATATTGTGAGTTATATCTTCCTTGTCTTTTTTATGTATTTAACAAGGACCCTTAATTGACATGAAGCAGTATACATTTCACCCCTTTTTTGCAGTCACCCATCATTTTTTTTTTTTTTTTTTTTTTTGGCAATGCGGCTTTGTAGGCAAAATTTAGTTCACGCGAATTGCCATGTTAGGTCTAAATGCCGATCATTTTAAGTTGTCGGAAAAAACCGAGCTTAGCGTGTAGGCAAATACTGCATTTTGGCTCTTAAATTATTCCTTTGACTTCTTTGTCCAATTAAACTGAAGAGCACCAGATTTCATCCTAATTATGCATCCAGGGGTTTTCTCGCATCGTCCGCTTTCCCTTATCATTTGCCACTCTAAAACATTTAATTTTGGAAGTAATTTAATTTTAATGATAGTAAGTTCTTTTAATTAATATAAATTTTAATGCTTAGTATTGATGAGAAAGTAAATTTTTAAAAAAATGGAATATAAATCTTATGACATGTGCTCGTGTCCAACAAAGATGAGAAAAAAAATCCGAAAAGAAACTATGATGAAAATTCAAGTTGTCTTCGAAGAGTTGGTGTCTGTAGATTTCATCGTCTCTTTACTTACTCGGTAGTGCGGAATTTACTCTAGATTGGTGGAGTGAGTATGGTTTTGAAAGATCAATTCCTTTCGAACAGAAGGGCTCCGCCCACTGCTATATATGCTTCTTAGCTTACGACCACAGTGTCCAATGGCAATGTGTGCTTTCGTAACTTATACTCCAAGTTTGTTTCGGCAGTTCCTCACTCTGTCGAATACCCAGGCTTCTGTTGCCTTGATCCTAATTTTAGATAGCTAATTCTAATTATGAAAAATTATTAAATTATGATATTAACTTTATTTTAATTGCAATGAGAAGGTAAAATTAAAACTTTTTAATAGGAACCTCGTAAGTTTTGGCCATTACTGTTACCGTTTCGCACGAAGGGAAAATATGTATAGTACTTGCTGCGAGAGGGAAAATACCAAGAACCATCGAGTAGCGATGTACCTTTGAACTTTGTGTTAAACTGAACAAATCTCTACACAAGCTTTTAAGCGTCCGAAATAAGAAATAAATAGACTATACCTGAATGCTCCATCACATCAATGTATCCTGTCAAACGTCGTGAATTGTAAGGGAAGCACTCATCATACACAACATCGTAACACTACACTAACAACCCTATATTTAAAATCTAACTCCCTCCGACTTACTCGCTACATATTTATCTTCAATAAATTTTAATGACATCATTCCCAATACTTATTGGACACCTTGTATGTCCTTTTTTAAAGCTGTAGCTATGCTATCCACAAATTACAACACTGATTTTAGATTTCAAACGTTTATGCCTTGTTTTAAGTAAGTTAATCATTAAGAAATTTTTTTTTTAGTGAAAATTTCTTATAATTTTAGTATTAGTTAAGTCAATCGATTATCAATAGTATTTTTATTACTAATAAGAAATTCCCTACCGAGTTAGTCATTAACCGCTTTTAATTCCTATCGCTGTTGAAGGGAGCCTCCGCATACTACCCTCCGGTATTACCGTGGTGATATGAAATAATTTTCGAGAAAAATCTTTTTTTTTAAACTGTTAAAGACTCTCTGAATTATATTTAGAGAAGGTTGTTTTCCCAGCCATCACTGCTATCGATATGCATTTCCTCTCAATTGTATAAAGTGTCTTTAAGATTGTTTCCATATTCAGCTATCTGCTGTCTCTAGTAGAAATAGCGGGTCTGTATGCTATAAGTGCCATAGCCGGTATATCGCTAATTGTGATTTATGAGTGGATGTCATTTTTGGACACAAATGCAAGTTTGCATCGAAGGTATATGCAACTGTAGGCAGTGTTGCCATGTCGCTTTCAAGCTCTTGACCACTACTTCGGTAGTATGTTTGCCCCAATAACGGAGATCAATTAATTTTGAGTGACGAGTGATTCGAATCCTCAATCTGCCAGTTCGGAGAAAATTTGTTCTATGAACATGGTGAACGCTTTAGATGAACGAGCCGAAATTAAATATCATTTTGGGCCAGTTATTAAGAGTTTTAAGCACTTTCAACAGAACCGATGCATCTGAAACACACGGTATGTCTTTTGAATAATGTAAGATTTTGGATTGGTTTTCAGCCAATATTAATAAATAAATTGATACATAAGTTAATGGATATTTTTTAAAATCGCAAGTATTAGGTTTTTCTGACTGAATATCGCGATTCCAAGCTTTTGATTCAAAAAAATATTTTTGAACAGGATATAGCTTCCATTCTGATATAGGTGGGCCATTTTTGTTAAGTTTTACAAAACAGGGCTCTCTTATGTTCATAATAATTACTATATATTTCAGCAAATTAAGCAAAAAAAATGGAACATAATTTCAAATGAATTAGTGTGCAATAAGTAGCAACAACATTTTTTACCAAATTATTTCCCCCTCCTTTATTTAGGTTTTTGTGTGAAACCCATTTTTTTTTTCTCTCTTTTTTTAAATGAATCATATATTTTTTCCTAAAATCAACTTTTTTTTTAAAAAAAAAAAATGTTTCCAAATTAATTTTTATTGTTTGGTTATTTAAGCTGTTTTTTTTACTTCACACCGGGAAAAAGTTTGCTCTGTATGCCTTTTTTCAATAATTGCATAGCGCTGTTTGAGTTTTGAAAAAAAAAAAAAAAAAAAAAAAAAAAAACTTCATAGAGATGCTACTTTAAATGCAGAACTTCAATCATAGAGATACAAATTCTTATCAAACTTTTTATATATATAGCTTCAAAAAGATACCTTAAAAACTTTGTATCAATCACATGAGTGACTTAGACTATGCTACGTCGTTAGAAGATGAAATCTGTTTATGGACAACACGTGGTTTTCCATGACAAAATTTTTTAGCGGAAGAGTAACGAAATAGTTATAAACTTATATACATTTTCGAAAGTTACATATTCCCGATTTTAGCTTCTAACCAAAAGGGAACTTCAGGAAACCTGCATATATATATATATATACTTGCAAAATTCTCAAAAATGTTATTTTTCATGCATAAAAAAAAATGCAAGATCAAATTTAAAAAAAAAACAAAAACATAATTTCTAGAAAGAATATTCATACACGAACAAGAAAAACACATTTGTAGAATGATTGAAATAATTTTTTCGACGCAGACCAAAAAAAGTGAGAAGCCATTCTCATTTGTTGAAGAATCATTATCAATCATTCCTTCAAGAGAAGAAATTGAATTAAATTAGTCGAATAAATTAATAGCGTATATTCCTTTTTAAAAAGGGGAAAGATTCTTGATTCATTATATTTTGCGAAAATTATTTAATCATTCTTAGAATTCTTAGATAAGTTAGAATAAATAAACATTTTTTTTTTGTCATGTAATTCAAAGCAAAGTTAACACATGATTTACATATTTTTTAATGGCGATTTTTATGCGTTCATTTTAGAACCATTACTAATTGCCATCGGCAGTTTATAAGAATGATTATTAGCCATTAGTCTTAATCGCGAATTCCGTGGCAGACGATATTCAAGTAGTGATGGATTGAATCACTAGTAACTCAAACCTCATCGTTCAGAATAATAGGGAGCTGTTACGCGTAAATGGAACTACGAGTACAATGTGGGGCAAAAGTTTCCTTACATAGGACAATGTATCATGCACATTTTTTAAGCTCATAATCTAAATAAAAGTGTTCATTTTTTTATATGTATGGAAACTTACGATCCATTCGAAATTCTTCACACAGCATGGCGTGTGAGGCAAAAAATAAATAATCAAAATGTCTTGCTCATCGAATTAAAATTCTATAAATTCTTATACAAATTTAATAAAATTGACACTTGTCTCATTAATAGAAAGCTCTCGTTTTGGGGAAACTAACAATCCACGGACATTATAGGTCTCTAGTAAGTCATGTTACATAATCGAGTAATTTATTGAATTTTAATTATAAGCATTTTAAATCAAATTTCTTGCTCGAAAGTGGCTTACAGATTGCGGAACCAGTTAAAGTGTCTTCCTCCTCAATCTGCGGCAGCGGTAGCCTAGTGCACTTATTTGAGAGTTTATAGTCACTCTTATTAATTAAAATGTTTTTACTATTTCACTTGGTGTGTGTGTTCATCAAATATTTAATCGTTAATTTAGGCTATTAACGATTGTAGCTAGATCTGTGAAACTTTGGGAATCGTTCTTACTCGCCAAACAATGCAATATTTAGATATTTGCGACAAGTTTTAACTATTATTTTCTTTGATAATGCAGTATAACCCAATCACTTGGCGCGATTTCAAGAATTGGCACCAAACTTGGCGTTTTCTTTTTTGGCTGAACGTTAAGTCCATAAAACGGACCAGGGTAGCCACATTTGGCAAAATACCGCCAAAATAATTCTTGTCGCCTAGGGTGGTTGGGTTAAACTGCATTCCAACCATTTAATTTACCGGATGAATTAATTAATTTTAGTTAGTTTTAACGTTTTTATGTATTTCACTTGGTGTGTGTCTGTCTGTGTGTGTATTCAGTGTGTCATCAAATTTTCTATCATTAATTTAACCAACTTCCCATCAGGCTAAAGCTCTGAAATTTCGGGAACCGTTCTTACTTGCCTAACAATGCAATATCTAGATATTTGCGACCAGTTTTAACTAATATTTCACTAAAAACTTTTAATAAACTTTGTCATCATATAAAAGCGTTGGTTTTTTTTATCTCGAATTATTTTTTGTTTGAGTCGTGGTTCCACTAAAAATCTGCCGCGAAACAGCACTGATTCACATTGAATTTGTCGAGGCACAATGCTCTCTCGTTGACGTGGATATTAGGGTACCAACTCATATATCGTCTTCGTCATCTGAGGCAGAAGAGAGGACTAAAAGAATGTTACATTGAACTTTCTTTGAACAAATGAGTTTCATTGCTAAAGCTTCACAAAATTAATAATGTTGATTTGATTTATGTATCCTGAAGGTTAATGACTTAGTAAATGTTAAAATCTGAACTCAATTGGAGCTTTGCAATGGATTAAAGTCAAACTGCGAAGTATCATTGAATACATATTCCAAAAATGGCTGTTTCATTTTATGGTATGCAAAGATAAAACAGAATTTTCTTTTAAATCGGTAATAAATCAAGTTTGTTCAACACGAACATAAGATTAATATTTCATATTTATCTCCAACTATCGCTTAATTTTTGGGATTAAAGAGAATTATGTTTTTAAGAAAATAGAATTTAACATTTCATGGCAATTTCTAAAAATTTCCCATTATAAATTTAGTCGCTACAGAAGAATTTCTAAGAATGAGAAAAAATTTCATTCATATTTTTAAAAAAATGGAAAATTAATAAAATTGGATGCATAAGTTTAAAAGAACAATTCAAGAACAAAAGAATATAGGATTCCAAGAACTGATTTATAAAACATGTTTCCCTCATGAAAGCGAAAAAATAATATTTGAGTTCCTTGTAAAACAAAAAGGATAGCATGTAATTAAACAATATTAACATTGTTAAATGGATTTTTATGTCTTTGATTATAGGTTATGTATTCTTTGTTGTATATCATATTAGGCTGATAAGGAATTTTTAAAAAAAATTGTCTCAACAGGATGACATAGGTTTTCACCACAGCTTGAATATATGATTCTTAGAGTTGTCTCTTTAATTCTATCTAAAATAGACGCATTTTTAATTTCAGGGATGAGAAAGAATGCTGTATTCTAGTATCCATCAGTTAATTAAATCGTCTCTAAATTAATTTAATATTAAGTAAAAAGAAATTGGTTTCCTTCTTTGAAATATTCTTCCCATAAAACATTGTAATATTAAAACAGATTATATGAGAAAAAGTTGTGCGTGTGCGTGAAACTAATATATTATAAAAGCGTTTTGATTCCTATTGACAAGTTTGCATATATTTATAAAATAGGTAAAAGTTTTAAGAAACATGTTCTATACGCTTTGAAATCATCGTAAAACTCTATATTATAGCTTATTCGGAATTCCGAAATCAACAACTTGGAGAACAACTCCAAGTTTTAAAGATCATTTACATCATTATTTGAAAGAATACTCGAATTTACGAGGGAATTAAAAAAATATATGCTTTTGACGACAAATGGCGTTGCTAAAGTACATTGGAATTACTATTGTATTCAGCAATCTGTTGAACTTCACCAAAACAGATCTGTCACTGATTCAGAGGATTGTTGTGATTTGATGGCTAATGGCTGCTAAATCAAAATATTTTTCCTGCCGCGTCGTGTTTTCACCATCGATGAGAACGATCAAAACATCCGGTGAATTCGTTCAGAAGGAAGAGAAAGTTGTCTAACAAATCGGAAAAAATTATAGCGAAGAATTTTTCGGAATATTGAAGGCGTCATGCTCATGGACCTCTTAGAAGAAAGAAAAACGACAACACTACTTTGAATTACCCATTCATATTATCTCTTAGTAACACGGGCACTTGCTCTGGTGTCGTCCTCGTCATTTCACCGAGATTCAAAATTACGAGGTCTTACGTCAAAAGCTCTCGTGTTGCTTCGTTAATAAACAAAGTTATGATGTTCACGTACGATGTTATAATAAGGAATAAAACTCTGATTACATGGGTACTTTTTGAATGATCTAACCAATAACTTTTATAAACAATAACAATTATATGCGATGCTAATTAACGATAACATTATGATAACATGGGTACTTTTTGAATCATCTAACCAATAACTTTTATAAACAATCACAATATATGCGATGTTAATTAACAATAACAATATGATAACATGGGTACTTTTTGAATCATCTCACCAATAACCTTTATAAACAACCACAATATATGCGACGTTAATAAGCAATAACAATAATATAGCACGCATATTTTTTGAATCACTCTCTTACAAAATGAATAAATGTCAGCAAAACTTGTGGTCCATAATTTGAAGTATTTATTCTTTTACTCTTTAAACGCAGTGATTAAGTAGTTATATGTGCTAAGCCTTAAAATACTCAGCAGTTCTTTTTCTGGAATAAAATAAAGAATACTATTATTACGTCCCCATTATTTCATATATGCTCGCTCCCTCTTAAAGGTTACTACAATTTCTCTACAGGTTAAATGCTCTGGACCAAGTCATAATTTTTCTTTTTTATTCTCTTCTTTCTTTTCCAGAGTAGAATAATTTTGCCCTAGCATGCGATCGGGACATTTTCGTGGGTGGATTATTAACGATCAAACCCTTCAGAGGGGGTGGAAACATCTACTGAATTTGCAGGAGGAATATGGTGTATGCCCTCACATATTCAGTCACGAATTCTTCAGGGTTATGAATTAATCAGTTTCCTGTCAGCAGGGCTGTGTTTCAGAACCAGAACACACATATTGCAGTAGGGGCAAGTTCGTTTCATTCTTTTTTTAACTTAGAGATGTTTTTGTTTTTTAATGGTTGACTTTTCAGTTAAAAATGCGCTCCAAGTACTATTAAGTTTTAATAAATTGCTTTTAAATTACTAGTTCTTTCGACGACTTTCTTTTAAAATTTAGTTGAATTTCGCGTGTTTGGTTTTGTTTGAAGGTCATCGCGCAATCCTATATTTTGTACCTGTAAATAATCATTAATTTTAAGATTGTCTCCGCCTTATGTTCGAGAATAGGACCAAAATTTTTAAAGGTAGAAAATTGATTAAACATTAATATCATATTCTGACATCACAAGAGCATAAAAAATCGTGAAGTAAAATAAAATCTGCTTTATTGAATTATTAAAGTAAATTGCAAATTGATTCTACATTTAAGATAATTGTATAGTAAAAGTATATATTACAGCAATCCAAACACGTGCTAATATAGGGGCTTTGTTATAGTTACGAGTAAAATGTTTTTTTTAAGTTAGGAACCTCTTCTAGTACATTAGTCGAAGATAGTCCTGTTCTTCCATAATAGTAATTTTGAAACCATCAATAAAAAGTAATTACTTCCTTCAATACTCATACACTCTTGATTCATTGATTGACCAAATACATAAAAAACGTCACACGCTAAAATGGAACGTGAGAGCTATTGGCGACAGATCTCGTAATTTTGAACATTGATCAAGTGATGAGGATGACACCTAAGCTATCACTTTCCTCTCGAGAACTTCGACACTTGAAAGATTTAAAGTGTATCAGCGCTGCTACACAGCGGATGTTCAGTGGAATCAGGACACGAACTCACGACTCGACGGAAACAACACAGACTACAGGCTTGTGATCAAAACCCCTCAGTTACCTTGCCATCATACACGCTCGAGTGCGTTTTGCTTACATTTTAAAACATAATGAAAAAAAAGCTTAAGATCATAAGATCTCTAATTAATTCAGCTATTATAAAAGTAGAATACACACACACACACACACACACACACACACATACATACACACAAACA
>BMAW01123891.1:20728-37404 GCA_019974015.1 Nephila pilipes
TATATATATATATATATATATATATATATATATAATTAAAATAATTAGGTAGTCCAAAACATTTAAAAAGTTATATAAATTAGCTACAACTTCCACTCAAAACTGCCACTTAGATAAACTAAAGCGAAAGATTTTGTAACTTCACCGAAAGCATACACCTTAAACAGGAAATGTATCACAATACCCTATATCAGAGAGAAAGAATACTAATGCAAAAAAAATTGTAAAAATTTTAAATCGAAACTAATAATAAATGGGAAATAAAATATATTTTTTAATTAAACTTTATAATCAATGTGTTTTAAATTACTCTCAATAAAAGTCAACGGAGCTTCTGGTTGCAAACAATTTTTTTCAACTTTTCAAATTTTATGTAAATATCCCGTGTTTTAGTCACAAGTTTAATACTACGTAAAATATGGTTATAAATTATGTTCCTAATAATGTTTAGGCTTAAGGAACTTCACATAAGGTTACTTTATGTATAAAAAAAAAAGGATAAAATGCACTTTTATGATTCATGTTGTTAGAAAATTTTTATTATTGTCTGCTTTAAAAAATATTTTAACATTCTGCGTTATATATATCAACATTTATTTATAACATATTTAAATATTTTGCATAAAAATATTTAATATCTTTATTACTATTTATTTGAAATAAAATAACATTATCAATATATCTAAATATTTTAAAGCATTTATGATCAAAAAATTATCATCAAAAAATTATCTTCATAAAAATGTAAATAAATATTGGCTAAGCAATAACTCGCAAGCCTGCTTTGTGCTATACCTTTAATTTGTTTAACTGTCTCACTATTAAAAATATGCATAGTTTTTTTAATCGAACCTAAGCAATTAAAATTTTCACTCATATGCAATAATCTTATTAATATTAAATTTCTTACATATATATATTTAGTAAGAGAATAAAATTTATACTATTAAAAGGATATCAAACGCAATGAATCAGTCTATAAGTTACCCCGCTTTATTGCGTAAACGATATGCGGACTATTAAGATTAGGAATAATTCAAGATAAAAACAAACGTTTTTATATGGTGGCAAACTTTATTAAAGAAAGTTATTGAAATATCAGTTAAAACTGGTCGCAAATATCTAAATATTGCATTGTTAGGCAAGTAAGAACGGTTCCTAAAATTTAAGAGCTCTAGCTTGATGGGAAGTTGGTTTAATTGACGATAGAAAATTTGATGACACACTGATACACTCACAGACAGACACACACCAAGTGAAATACATAAAAATGTTAAAACTAACTAAAATTAATTAATTCATCCGGTAAATTAAATGGTTGGAATGCAGTTTAACCCAAACACCCTTGGCGACAAGAATTATTTGGCGGTATTTTGCCAAATGCGGCTACCCTCTTCCGTTTTATGGACTTAACGTTGAGCCAAAAAAAAAAAAAAAACCTGCCAAATTTGGTGCCAATTTTTGAAATCGCACCAAATGGTTGGGCTAAACTACATTATTAAAGAAAATAATAGTTAAAACTTGTCTCAAATGTCTAAATATTGCATTGTTAGGCGAGTAAGAACGATTCCCAAAGTTTCAGAGCTCTAACTTGATGGGAAGTTGGTTAAATTAACGATCGAAAATTTGATGACACACACACAAGTGAAATTCATAAAAACATTTTAAATAATTTGAGATAAAAACCAACGTTTTTAAAAACAACATTTTTATATGGTGGCAAAGTTTATTAAATATAATTATTGAAATATTAGTTAAAACTGATCGCAAATATCTAAATATTGCATTGATAGGCAAGTAAGAACGGTTCCCAAAATTTCAAAGCTCTAGCTTGATGGGAAGTTGATTAAATTAACGAAAGAAAATTTGATGACACACTGATACACCCACAGACACACACACACACACACCAAGTGAAATAAGTGAAATACATAAAAACTACCAAAAATTAATTTATCTGGTAAATTAAATCGTTGGAATGCAATTTAACCCAACCACCCTTGACGACAAGAATTATTTGGCAGTATTTTGCCAAATGTGGCTTCCCTGGTCCGTTTTACGGACTTAACGTTCAGCCCAAAAAAATCGCCAAGTTTGGTGCCAATTTTTGAAATTGCGCGAAGTGGTTGGACTAAACTGCATTATTAAAGAAAATATTAGTTAAAATTTGTCGCAAATGTGTCTAAATATTGCATTGTTAGGAAAGTAAGAACGAGTCCCAAAGTTTCAGAGCTCTAGCTTGATGGGAATTTGGTTAAATTAACGATCGAAAATTTGATGACACACACACACCAAGTGAAATACATAAAAACGTTTTAAAATCGCTGTGACTATGGGTACCACAATTATTCATATTGCTGAATCAGGCTTAGGATTGATAGGGGTATGATTGACATTGTTACTGTATCCATAATATATATATATATATATATATATATATATATATATATATATATATATATATATATATCGATTCCACACGCACAACGCCGTCTAATGAGTGTATCGTCCTAGACATTTCCACCTTCATGTAAATCTAAAAAAAATAGGGGGGCACATGAATTAATACACACACTCATACAAATCAGAAAAATTCACATCAGTTCTTCCGCTTCTTCTGACTAACATCCAGTCAAAAGTTCCATTTGATCCGCTGATGACAATGTCCTATTTGGCTCCTCAAGCTCTCCGATTTCGGCTTTGTTGTCCTTAAATCTCGCACTTTGTGTCGCTCTAATCTGTTTTCGAATTGGCATCTTGGAACATCCTGGTTTCATCATGGAACTTTAAAAGTGCTTTTAAGAAAAGTTCCATGATTTCACGTTTCTTGATTGGGAAAGAATGCACGCAAATCTTCGCCTAAGTTTTAATTCTACTATTCTTCACGAGTTTTCCAAATCTGGAGATAGATGTTCTTTCTTCCCTTCTTTCTACGAATTCTTTTCCGATTTGTTTTACTCTTCCGCCCCTGTCCGTTCGCTGAGTACTCTGAATTTTTGTTCGTCTTCCTCCTACAACACATTGCTTGAATCGCGAGGAGGGGTGTTTCGATCATGGTCCCTAACGTACACTGGTTCGGTCAAAAGTCTCCTTTTGTGCGTTGTTACTATACCCTTTTCCAAGGGGGAATAACCCGTAAACAAATGTTCATTGCTTGCTACCTCGTGACCTTTGGAATTTCGCAGGGTGTGTGGTGCCCATAATGTTTACACTTTATCGCGTCTTAAAAGGGTTTCGCCGATTTTAACATTTTCCTCCGTCTCTCTCTCGAAGAAACTAAGCTGTCCGTCGGGTTGAATTTTCATGCGTTGTGGGCATGTTTCCGCGAGATTCGAAAACTGTTCGATGGTCGCATTCGTGTTCTCGTTCGCTCTACAGTCTATTTTACGCGAGTTTCGACTGCTATTTTTACCAATTCCAGTTGTTTTACTTGTTATAATAATTTTAACCTTTTCAAATCAGCATTTTCTGCCTCTAACTGGAAATTTATTTCTCTAGCCTTTAACTTATTATTATTATTTTTTTTTTTTTATGTTTTCGTTACTCAACCAAAAACTTTACTCGATAGTCGATACATTCCAGATCATTTTTAAAATATTCAGGCTTCTATATTGTCTTTTTTAATAGATATATGGTTAAATAATCCGTAGGGGTATCAATATATTTCACTTAAAAGTTGAATTAAGTCCTCTTTTATTGCATTCCTAAACATTCTCGTTTCTAACTTATTTTTAGTTCAAAAGAGAATAATCAGAAAGTTTCTACATCTTTTTCCTTTTGCAGCACTTTTACTCCACAGGCATTTTATCTTCCGTTTCCAGCGATTTCAATCCAAATGCACACGCACGCACACTCAATTTAACATTTTTCGCACTATATATATATATATATAGTCCTACTCCATGGAATAAAATCAAGTCCATTAAAAATCTTCAAGAATCAAAATTCACACTTTCATCTTGTACCGAACGCCCACTTTGAGTACTGGTAAGTGATGAAAGATATGATCTAGGGGCATAAATGATGAAACAGGGTTATTCACAAATACTAATTTAATGAATATAATTGGACAAATACAATCGTAACTATGAATACTAGAATAAGGTTCTTGTGCCCTTGCGCTCAACAAAAAGTATATCTCTTCCGCGTATGACCCCTACGCCAACATTTCAAACAAAGACTCTTCAATTCCTTGTGGCTTCTCAGCTGCGTCTCACCCTCGAACTCCCACAGTGCTACTCGATGGTTTCTAAGCCGCGTCTCCTCACGCTCAGAACAGTCTAGTGAGTGTGCCGCCTTACATATTTCCACCTTTCTCCCATAATACGTATATATATATATATATATATATATATATATATATATATATATATATTAGTTATCTATGAAAATTAAACAGAACTTTCGTACATGGGCTGGCAATGTCCTTAATGTGATGTCAACAGTGGTAGGTGCAAAAGCAACACCGAATCTTTCAATTTCTGACGTTGGGATATTCGCGGTTTTCTCATTAGCTTTGGGAACTTTTTGTAATCTGAATTGCATTAAATTTCAACTCCTTGCCAATCAAATGAAGCGAGATTTGGTGAATTAAATGAAAACAGTAATTGTAATATATTGAATTAATAATAGTGATGTATAAGCGAAATAGAATTGAAGGAAATTAGTAAGGAAACAGATGATTACGATAGGCTGATAGTTGCTTTCAATTTATCGTTTGTAGAAAAATTGGTTGGGAGTGACTCTTGGTTAGAGCAATATGAGTCGAATTTGTTGTATTCTAGAAGTGTCTCGTTGGGAGTGAGTTGGTAAGCTAAGACTTCATAGTTTAATTGTAAACTAGGATTAAAGTGAGTTAAAAGGGTTTGACAAAGAGCAACCTCATATATTCCGAGAAGTTAGTTAATTAACTGAATTGCTCTTTTTGTAATTGGATCATTTGGATTTGTGAGCTTTTTGACTAGTTAATTAAGCTTTAAGATGTCTGCCCAGTTACATAATGAAGGACGGACGTTACAAATTGTTTAAACGAGGAGCATATAAAATAAATTCCCATTCGCTGCGGAGTCTACGACTTTGACTATCTAAAGGCTAGCTACCGTTGTGTGCTCCGTGAAAAATCTTTTTAACGTACGTGGCAACAAAAAAAACAAAATATACGAACAATTAAATTCTGAATATGGAATGCGACTGCGCATAATACCAATAGAACTAGATGTGAAAAGTTTGAGTAAAGAAATGCAAGTACACTCATCTCAGTCATCTCTAAATGCAAAGCAAGTGTAATTCGAGTTGTTGCCGATAATGAGTAATTTACACCAATTTAATATTTAAATTTACGAACAAAACTACTATACTTTAATCGTTTTTACATAAAATACCTACATGTTTTTCATCGACTTTGAAAACTAAGATATATTTATCTAAGGGAGGAATGGGGCTCCTCGAAAAATTCTGGCGATTCTAACTGTTCCGTAAGTCGACATAATTTGAAGTCCACTGAAATGAAGCCCATTCAGCTCAAGATTCAAAGAAACTCTTATTATACCTAGTTGCGATTTCTTAAAGTATTGTTTATCCTCTTCTAATGCGGTACTTTTGTACATAATAATCCGGAATCGTTGGTTGCAGTATTTTGAAATATCTGGCTTCACGCGAAGTTCTGACTTACGCAATCCGAAGGAACTAGTTGTAGATTTATAAATGTAGAATAATTATTGATTAGTACATTATTAAAGAAATGAAAAAGAAAAAATCGTTATTACAGATTTTCTTAATCAGTATTCTTACATTATGCAAGACAGAAGTATAGACGGAACAAAGAGGAACTAATATTTCTCTGGGTGAATTTCTTTCGTTAATGCTCTCGAAAACTGCATTTTTTTTTAATCTTCCCTAGGATATCTAATCTTCTCTAATTAGCCGCTGCAACTTGTGAAAAATTAGAGAAATGTTCGAGTACTTGTTTAATTTCAAGGATTCCTGATGCTAAATCCCATGTATCAGAATATACAGAAATTAAGAAATGTTTCGGGATTGAGGAGTATATGTTCAGAGCTCCTGAGACAAGGAGATGTTCTTGCCGATGAATGTCAAAGGTACAAGGCAAAGCTTGAGAAGTTTGTCTGTTTTAATTTGTTCTAGATTATCGGATAAAGTCGGTAACCGCAGTACACGTTGATATGTCTTAAAAATTTTCAATTTATTAAAGTCCAGATCTCCCTGGTTTATTTTCTAATCAGTTGTTAGATCATTGCTGACCACTGCACTTTAAACATCTAAATGTCATGTTATACTTCCACTTGCGAGGATTGTCATTGTTTTATTAACGTCGCACTGAGAAGCAATACAAGAGCTATTGGCGACGGACCTAGTTATTTTGAGCCTCGGTCGAGTGACGAGGACGACACCTGAGATGGCATCTCCCTCTCTAAACTTCCACACCACACCAAAGGGAGCACTTGGAAGCGAGAAAGATTTGGCGTGCATCAGCCTCGCTACACTGCGATTCTATAGCGTTATCAGAGCTCGAACTCACTACTCGACGAAAACAAAGACGGCTGCGATGAAAGCGGCTCGCAAAAGAAATCCAAAGTAAATGAAACGACTTGTTAAAAACAGAAAGGAATTTTTTTCTTTGATATAAGGATTATAATTCACTTACAAAAAAAAAAATTTACACACCGTTTGTCTCTTACAAACTCGAATGGACCTGTATTTGTCGATAATTCTTTTCAGGATCGTTGTTTTGCATTACAAAGACCAAAAATAAATAATAATAATAAAGTGAAAAGAATTGTAAATTATTCGAGATAAAAACCAGCATTTTTAAATGGTGACAAAGTTTATTTAAGAAAATCATTGAAATATTAGATAAAACTGGTCGCAAATATCTAAATATTGCATTGTTAGACAAGTAAGAACGGTTCCCAAAATTTAAGAGCTCTAGCTTGATGGGAAGTTGGTTTAATTGACGATAGAAAATTTGATGACACATTGATACACTCACAGACAGACACACACCAAGTGAAATACATAAAAACGTTAAAACTAACTAAAATTAATTAATTCAACGGGTAAATTAAATGGTTGGAATGCAGTTTAACCCAAACACCCTTGGCGACAAGAATTATTTGGTGGTATTTTGCCAAATGTGGCTTCCCTGGTCCGTTTTACGGACCTAACGTTCAGCCCAAAAAAATTGCCAAGTTTGGTGCCAATTTTTGAAATCGCGACAAGTGATTGGACTAAACTGCATTATTAAAGAAAATATTAGTTAAAACTTGTCACAAACGTCTAAATATTGCATTGTTAGGCGAGTACGAACGATTCCCAAAATTTCAAAGCTCTAGCTTGATGGGAAGTTGGTTAAATTAACGATCGAAAATTTGATGACACACACACACTCACACACACCAAGTGAAATTCAGAAAAACGTTTTAAAATTATTATCTCCCCCGCCGGTACTTGGTGTGATTTTCGCTCATTTAGCGAGCTTTTGGGTTAGCAAACAGAGAGATTACACCAAGAGGAAGGAATGCATCAGTGTGTTATAACTATCACTGTAGATATAACACACTGATGCATTCCTTCCTCTTGGTGTAATTTTCATAAACATGTTTTCGAATCGATGTATTTGCATGAATACGCAATTTCCCGCTTATGACATATATATTATTGTATTAACAAAAATAAAATTTAAGTTTTGCTTAAATAGTTCGTCTTAGGATCATCATATCACTCAATAAACAATTTGCTGACATTATTTCCGTATTTTATTCTCGGTTGTATGTACTGCATATTAAAAGTGAAATGCGATTTAAAAATAACCCTAAATTGTTATCATCAAAACATTCCAAAAAAATCAAATCAAATTATTATTACATCTGAATATCTAACTGCAATCAATATAAATGTGCAGATATATTTCATGATAGCGTTTATTTCATTGAGACGAAAGAATTCCATTTGCAAAATAAAAAAACAAACAACGAATAATTTAGCTTAATTCGAATTTCTGACATATCCAAAATGACATTTCCTTTGTCGGCTTATCGCATCTTAATATCGTATCCTACTTTCTCTCATTTACATATAATTAAAAATCCGCCTTATATATATATTGAGGGTTTTATTTATGACCACGAGCTAAATGAACCGGATCGTCTGCTAGCAAAACCTACAATTTTCAAATGACGCGTGATTTTGATATGTGTGGCAGCAGCAGCTGCATTTAAGTTAACACTTAAGAAACTAACACCTCGCACAAGAAGAAAAATAAGGAGAACTTTCGCTTGTTAAAACTGCAAAAGATGAGCTGCAATTAAACGATTGGAAGGAGGATTGTAGCAAACACATGTAATCTTTTGATAACCATCTCGGACCTGGATGAAATTATCTAATAACAGAGCACCTGGAGCTCTGGCGATATTTAAGTTGTCGATTATTTCTTCCGTACCTCGTCCAAAATGATCATTAAAAACCAGAAACCTTATCTGTCTTTTTAATCTGCAATTTTTTTTCATTTTCTGCATGGCAACGATTGAAATCGCCGAGATGGTCAGTTCTGGCCTATTACAATCTTTGTTGTTTATATTTACAATGAAAAGTGCTCATTATTTATGGAATAACGAGGTAAAAAAACGGAGCAATTGGTAATAACCGTGTTGCATTATAATCAGGTGTTAGTTTATTTTTGTTGGTTTTATTTCAATACGAATTGATAATTTCTCGAAGCATTAGTTTGTAAGGTGGAACACACGATCAAATTATGTATCCTCTTTTTATTGCAAACACTCTGTTGGAAGTCTCTTAAATATTTTTAATATAATTGTTCGTTGAATGTAATAAATATATAAGTAAAAACGATTCGAGTTTAACAAAGTACAAGCGAATTTTAACTTTATTTTCTAATGTGGTGGATCTCAAATTCAATTGAGAGAAAGATATATTTAAAGGGAGTCTACACAATAGCTAGGCCAAAGACTTCTGAATATTAAGAGCAATTTTTAGCGGTTTCTTTTTCAACCCTCCTACAATGGATAGTTTCCTTGTACTGTAAGATAAATATTATATTTATACATATAGATATATAAACGAGAGTTGTCTGAAAAATTTCCGACATTTTTTCTTTAAATTTATTTTTATTTTTCCACATAGTCTCCTTTTAACTTCACACACTTTTCCCAGCGATGTTCCTATCTGTTTAACCCATCCAAATAGCAAATAGTCTTTCTCTGCAAAATAAATGTTTACAAAGGTGATGGGAATAAACAGAAGTCGTTTGGGGCTAGATCTGGTGAGTAAGGAAGGTGGTCAAGTGGTTCATCTCGTATTTCGTTGATTTTTGCTATGGCAACCTCTGAGGTGGGAGGCAACGTATTGTCTAGGTGAAACAGGATTTTTTTTCTGCAATTGTGGCCGTTTTCCCGCAATTTCTGCTTTCAGCTTGTCAAGCATATGCTCCTGAAATAGTTTTTCCTCCTTGAAGATAATTGATCAAGATAACTCCATGATTATCCCCAAAAACAGTCGCCATCACTTCTCCAGCCGAAAAAGCAGTTTTTGCTCTTTTTGGAACCAATTCTCCCTTCGCAGTCCATTGTTTTGACTGTATTTTTGTTTCGGGTATATAATAATAATCGGCTCCCAAACTCTAATTTATTGCTCCTAAACCGCACCAACAGACAGTTGGAAATGTTTATTCGAACACGTTTTTGGATTAACGTGAGCAAATGCGCCACCCAACGTGCGGACAGGACAGCTTTCACATGCCTAAGTCTTGATTCAATATGTGACAAACACATTCTTTAAACATATTCATAGCCTCTGCTGTCTCTCTCACCTTAATTCGATGGTATTTGGTTAACTTTAGCAATGCTATCGTATGTGATTGAAGTTTTTGGACATCTCGAATGTTCATCGTCTCCCAAGCTGGTACGGCCGCGTTTAAATTCAACTGCCTAAATTTTCACAGTGGTAAATGATGGTGCATAGTCCCCGCACACATCGTCCAGCTCATCTTCAATTTGCGTAGACGTATTGCTTTTAAAAAAAAAAACATTTAATGACAGCTCGACACTCGACTTTTTCAATTTTCATAAAAACACTCACATCAACTCACTCAAACGATTATCAAACAACAACTGCGCTTCCAAAATGGTTGAAATTTTTGAGAGTACCTGTCAAAAGACACGCAATCACATTTCCTAGCTTTTAATGACCAGTGCTGCCATCTTCACGTATAGGACGGAAATGTTCAGACCATCCTCGTAATCACCAATCGAATTTTTCAGAACCTTCTGAAAAATTCGAATATCTTAAGTTCTATTTTTTATCGCATAAATGATCTTCAAAAGAACAAGTCATAGGCGTTTAATTTTATACAGCTGTAATATTTCAAAATAAATTTGATTAAAATGTGTTTAAATTTCAAAATTTCTTTTATGATAATTTTTAATATATCTGCATAATTAGATCTTAAAGTGTAATTGTCAACGAAATTTTAACATCGAATAATAATTCTCTATATTTGTTGAAAACCCAATGCACTTGAAAACTATCTTATCTCATAATTGCCTCCGTGCTACTTCAAATGTTGCCTTACTATCACACATTGTAAGCAGACCTTTCACGAATTGAACATGTATGGGAGATCAAGCGAGTGTACATCTGATATAGTGTAGGCATTAGATTTACTAAAAGATTATGCAGATACTGATGCTTACACAAGTGTAGGCATCTGAATAAGTGCCAATCTCACTTGCAAGTCTAGTGCTCTCCACCTCAAAGTAATTCTGAATGAAAATGTCACAATAAGGCTAATGTAATACGAAGAAATAAAGTAACGAGATAAAGTAATCATTATTTGGATAACCATCAGTTGGGCGTTCAATTGATTAAGAACGGTTAAGAATATGTCGAACCAAAAATTGTACGAAGATAACATGTTAAGAATATGTCTAACCCTCATAAAAGCTCAAAGAAACAATATGTTGATTTCAAAAAACTTTTCATTCAATTTAATCATCAATATCTACTATAATTAGATGGCTGATGAGCTGCAACTGTTACGGGAATCTATCGCGTATTTCACTTCAACCAACCCTTGGGTACGCTTATATAATGTTGTTAAAATTGAAAGTCTCTTCCAATAAATAAAACGTGACTTGTGCGAAAGAATCATTATTGGAATGCAGTGAATGAAAATTGATTAATAGCATTAATAAGCAGTGAAGCTTTTAATACGTGTTATGGTAAAAAGAAGGTGTGTGACTTAGATACCAGAATCGTGTCTACGCTGGTTAAAAAGATATAGAATGTAACATAGAGTCATTGGGTCGGATTCTCATTTCCAGTTATAATACGGACTTGGACCCGATAGTCCCAAAACAGATCTAACGTTGTGCTATTCGCGGTTTTCTGTTCACTAACCTTGGAGATCTTTTGTAATATGAATTACATAAAATTATAGCTCCTTCCCAACCAAGTGAATCAGATAATGATATTTTAAAGAAATAGAATTGAAAAGAAGAAAGAAAAAAGTAATAGAGTGACAAATGCCTGTAAATTGGAGTAAATTATTGTAATTAATCGTTTGTGTTAAAAAAAATAGGTTAGAAATAACTCTTGATTAGATTAATATGAGCTCAGTCTGCTGCATTTCAGAAATGTCTCACTCGGAGTGAGTAATTTTATTCCTTAATTATAAGATAGGGTTCAGACGAGTTAAGAAAGATTAGAGTGAGAGAAACCTTACGTAGTTATTCTGTAAGGATATTAATAAACTCTACTGTCTTTTTTTCTGACGTCTCTTCGATTGGATTTATAGACCATTTTTATTGTCCATTTAAATGAAATTTAAGATGTATGTAGAGTTAAATAAAATGAAAAAAAGTTGCACAGTTAAGAAACTAGTTATAGTAATCTTTAGATTGGGCCGTGTGTAGGGATTATTTCACAGATTTGATGTGGCTTTGGGAGCCTAGTGGTTAAGACAGGCGTTGTTTTCGTCGAATCACAATTCCAATCCTGATTCCGCAAAAGACTCGTCATATAGTGGGGCTCATGCGCTTTCAATCTGTCGAGGTTTCAAATCCTATTCAAGTTAGAGAGGTGATGTTAGTTCAAGTATGTGCATGACGGTTGGGTTTTATGGCGCAAGAGCCCAATACAGCTAAGCTGCTCCAAACGGGATAAAGCGTGATCTAGACGTTTGTAAAAAGACGAGTGAGTGAAAGTATTGCAATGGTCCAAACAGGGCCATGTGCGAAACAAGGTAAAGCTATGATCTAGACGAGAGAAAAAGAAATGAAAAGGTAAATTAGTGAACTATAGTATATTAATGGAGCAATAGTCAAATATAATTGACTATGCTGCACCAAAAAGCTGTGATCTAGATATGTGAAAGAATTGAAAAAAATATATATAAAATTTGATTGACAACAAGTTGGGTCCAAAATGAGAAGGATCGCTTGGGTATCCAAGGGGGGGGGGGTTACCCGTGTTCACCAAAGACATTAAACCCCACGGGAAAGAAAAAGGTTGCCAGGGTGTCTCGGATGAGTGATGCCTTTACTTACCTGAAGAAGGCAAGTTCCTGATGTTCCTTGATATAATTCCCAGGGGCAGGGTGGCAGGCTAAGCCCCCAGACACTGGGTATCCATTTTCGTCGCCTTTTATGACATGAACGAGCTACATTGGGATTATTCTTTCACACCCAATCACCACATGGGTATTAGTTCAAATATCACCCTCATCTCATGACCGAGGATCAAAATTAAGAGGTCTGACATCAATAACTTTCGTGGTCCTTCTAATTGCGATGTTAATAAACAATCAATCTATAAATCCACAGGTTTGAAGGTAAACATCGTGTGTTTTGAATACTTTGAGATATAATTTCGAGTTGAGGTCTGCCGACTTTATTAGTTACTGTGTTGATTTGTGACATTTGAATTGATGATTATTAATCGAAAGAGAAGGGAACACTCCCGGGTCACTGCGCAGCGATTAAGCGATTATGGTCAGAATTATTGGAAATAAGTTTGTTTGAAAACAATTTGGAAAATTCAGAAAGTGGTGCGAGTAAATACCAAAGCCAAAAATAGAGATAATAAAAGGTGTAGGAAAGAAAACGCAGCTGTTAAGCACCAAAACCTCTGGTGTGTGTGGTAGTCACAAAGAAATTCAAGTGAAATTATAACCTTTAGATGAATTGATTTTATTTAAATTGAAATGTAAGTTTATAGAATTTCAGAGGTTGTGGCCACTTAGTATAGTTTTGTATGCATAGTTGATTTTAGAGCATGGACTGATAAAAAGCTTTTTTTTGAATTCTTAATAACTGGATCGTTGTGATTTTCTATTGAGTATACACATTCCTGAATAATTTTCTCTCTCTGATGAAATTTTCGGGGGCCGTAGTAACCTAGTGGTCAAGGTCGTGGACTAGCGGCCGGTGGTTTTCGTTCGGTCGCGGGTTCGATCCTTGGCCGCCAAAGACCCGCCGTGTAGCCGGGGCTGATGCACGTTAAATCTGTTCGGGGCCCAAAGTCCTCCCGTTGGTGTGGTGTGGATGTTAGGAGAGAGGGGGGTGCCAGCTCAGGTGTCGTCCTCGTCACTTGACCGTGGTTCAAAATTACGAGGTCCGTCGCCAATAGCCCTAGTGTTGCTTCTAGTGCGACGTTAATATAAAACTAAACTAAACTGATGAAATTTTCGATTGGTTCAATTTTGAGTTTTTTTTTATGGATGCCATCATTGATATAAAAAAGATCGTACAAAATATTGAGAAGTAGCGTATAAAATATTGAGAAGTAAGAAAAGTATACCCCCCCTCCCCAATTTTACAGGAAGTCAAATTTTTGCAATAAAATACTCTAAGATAGTATTATTATCTCATGTACGAGAAAATATGGTGCAAAGAATTATAATCGAGTTCCGTTCTAACTAATAGGTCGTAATTCAAACTGTACATAAGTCGAATTTACATTTTTCAACATTATTTTCATTAAAACAGGGTATAAAAATTGATTACAAAACACAAAAATTCAATCTGTGTTGTAAAGAAGTTGAAAAATATATAATACATACTTTATTGAAAGATTTTTGACCCCATCAAAGCGGTTATCTTTTTTATTTACTATTTTGTGTTTATTTTTTGTTGCCGTAAGTACGAAAAGTACTAAGTCGAGGAAACTTTTACTTTTTAAAATGTGTCATTTTCGAACAAGAAAAAGAAACTAGAATAGCAATAAAAGAATTTTTGATGTTTTACTTTTACTTTATGAAAACAATAATCCCAAAGAAAAAACTTTACTCTCTCAATTATTTTTAAAATATAAACGTCGCATGTTTTCTCAAATTATTATTTTCTTAGCATATTAAAAACAAATTTTTTGAGAGCCATAGACTACTAATTTAAGTTGCTGATAGGTTGTCACCATATTTAGACATAACGAAATATCGAAGTTCAGGAGCAATTCCTCTCAAAATCTTTTGTATGGTGAGATCGTTATTTTCTTGTACGAGTATACATTACAGTACGGTGAAAGTTATACTTATTTTGATTGCCTCAGGGTAATCAATATGTATAACTTTCGATATTCGACTGATATAGAAATTACTTTATACGTGGGCCTAAAGGAAAGTATATTCACTTGAAGAAAAAAACTTCCATATTTTCCCTTTACATTCATTATTTATTATGTGTGGTTTATTTAAGGAAATATAGAATTTTGAAACTGGAGAAATCATTCTGAATAATTCTGTAGTTCTTTTTTAACGATTTTATTACTATTTTTTTTTTACCAGAAGTTAATTATTACGGCGTATTCATGTTCTTGTTTGGATCAATAAACAAAGTTTCTCTTCCAGGGTAATGTAATTGCAAATGGTGAAGGAATTATGTACTGTTTTTTTTTTTGGAATCAGCAACATTTATTATTTATATTTCAATCTGGCTGATCATGGAATGTGTATCATTTCCATTGCAAGAATAAATGCATTCAATCAATTCAACGATTTTGTTTGCGATTGTAGTTAACTACCTAAGAGGCTATTGTTTTATTTAACGACAAAATGGTCACCCAAACACTTTTCAAAGTAAAGTGTTTTCTGAATATCTTTTTTTTTTGGCCATTTAATCAATTAATTAAATTTCCATTCCGTTGCAATATTATCGTTTGCTTTAATTCTAGTATTTATTCAATAATTTAATAACTGTTTTTGTTTTTTTTTAAATTAGCACCTTTAGTGACGAAATGTGTTCTTTACTAAACTTTTTTCTCACTTGTTTTTTTCAAAAATCCCATGATCCTCATCTTCCTTTTTGTTAAGATCAGTATCCAAAAGATACATACGTTCAACCACAAATCCTCTCTACTGTGTTCGGTGCTGCCATCTCAGGACTGCGGCTAAGCGAATAAGTACGAAAAAGCGTAGTATAATTATGTATATAATTTACCAAACCACCAAATATATACAAACGGTTTATCGTAGTTAGGTACTGCATTACGAAATAAGTACAAAAAAAGTGTTTTAGTTAAGTACACAATTTATCAAATTACCAAATAAGTACAGGAAAGTTGGTTATAGTTACGTATATAATTTACCGAATTATAAAACAAATACAAAAAGATGTGTTTCATACTTATCTACACAAATTACCGAATTATAAAACAAATACAAAAAGATGTTTCATACAAATATACAGAAATTACCGAATTAGAAAACAAGTACAAAAAATGCGTCTCAGTTGCACACTATGTACTGAAATAAAAATAAATACAAAAAAGTGAGTTATAATTATGTACATAATTTATCGAATGAAACAATTAAGTACAAAAAAGTATTGCATAGTTAGGTATATAATTTATAGAATTACAAAACGAATACAAAAATGTGTTTATAGTTGCGTACATGATTTATCGAATTACAAAATAACTACAAAAAGTATTTCATAGCTAAGTGCACGATGTATCAATTGACAAAATAGATACAAAAAGAGTAAAATTGTTCGGAATACGATTTACCAAATTATCTACAAAATAATTACAAAAAAATGTTTTTAATTATGTACATAATTCACCGAATTATAAGAAAATAACTACATAAAAGTATATTTTAGTTATGTCGATAATTTACTGAATTATATACAGTAAAAACAAAGTAGAGATTTATCGGTAAGAATTTGAGGCTAAAGTTTGCAATTTGCTGGTAAACATGTTTATCGAAATTGTAATCCCTACCCTACCCTTATTCCAAAGAATAGATTAAATTGAGAAAACTCAAAAATAAATTTGTATGTCGGTGGTAAAGGGCCCTATGTCCATTTTTTAAACAATAATTGGTGAAATTTTAAAAAATAATAACGCCAAAGGAAAGGAAATGTAATTCAAAAGTCATAGTCCAAAGTATAAGAATTTACCACAAAATAATCAAGTTTAGTTTTTATTAACGTCGCAATAGAAGCAACACGAGGGCTATTGGCAACGGACCTCGTAATTTTGAACCACGGGCAAGTGACGAGGAAGATACCTGAGCTGGCAACCCCCTCTACTAACTTCCACACCACACCAACGGGAGAACTTTGGGCCCCGAACAGATTTAACGTGCATCAGCCCCGGCTACACGGAGGGTCTTTGGCGGCCAAGGATCGAACCCGCGACTGAAC
>BMAW01123891.1:37665-57725 GCA_019974015.1 Nephila pilipes
TTTGAGTTACCGACACCAAGACAATACAAAGATTGTTGAGATGGTCTCATTATTCTCAACCGGTGTCTCATTTATGATCAAATAACTAGGAAGACACCTTGGTTGGTACCTCACTTTCCTAATTTCTACGCAAAATCGCTTGGAAGTTTTGAAGCTAGCACCCCCTTTTTTTCCCCACACGATGAATCTGTGACATTGCTTCCCTGCATTTGCGATCCTATAAAGGAAAATAAACATTTAGGGACATATCATCAGTCAACCAAAGGAAGATTAAGCAATGACCCCTTACCTTGGCGACTGTGAGAATTGTGGCGATTTTGGCGACAAATGGAACGTTCTCAAAAATACTGGAATGGAGTCTATATTCATTCCAGGAAGAAAGTTATAGACTTTTCTTGAATTTTCCCATGTAACGTCATACCTGGTTAGAAGAAGTGTAAATACACCGAGAGTCTGAGAGTCAGTCAGCCTTTGGAGTGTCTGTTGAGGAGATCGATTAAGAAATCAACTGGAAACTATCAACATTTGTTAGCGGAGCGAGCCGGTGAATTTAAGGAGAAGCAGCGGGATTTGTCGAGAATTGTCGGAGTCTACCCTGGAAGTGCCGAGTATTACTGGGGAAGTTGTCCGTAGTGATAACTAAAAGCTTGTGAGCTGAACATTGATGTGAGTGTCCTTAAAAGTGCTACTTTGTACCTGTATCTGTGTCATTAATCTGTACAAATGCTCTGTTTTCTGTTCGCGCGGTAATTGTCCAAGCTCTGCTTCATGTGTATTTCCTAAAGATATGTGAATAATGTGGCATTAGTCGTTATTCTCCGTAGTGGACTGATTTTCACTCCATACACCCAGAAAATTTTCGTAACAATATTGAGACTCAAACATGAGGTTCGACTAGAGTACCCATGACTAAAACGCTCGTGACCATGACCAGCAGAAGAGAAGAAATACTAATCACTCGGATCATGGTCATAACTCATAGGCTTTTACTCAAATTCCCGTTACATGATAATACAATGTATAGTACCTGTAACCATATCAATGATTTGTACTATATTCTTATAACTTGTAGAAAATATGCATCCCATAGAAATCACCTCTGGAATATACTCAAAATAGACCCATAGTTAAGATGACCAGACGTCCTGCTGTTAGCGGGACACTCCCGATTTTTTAACAATTTAACCCACGTCCCGAGGGGTTTTAAGAAAGTCCCGATTTTTAGAAAGAATACACGACAAGCTAGGGAACGGTGGGAGAACGGGAATGGAGAATATACGGTTTTCGGCTTCCATGTAGCTATTTCACCAGGATATGAGCTTTATATTATTTTTGTAAGTTTTATAATGTTAAACTTTAATAAAAAAAGATAATTGCTTAGAACTGATTATCAGGAACTGCTTATGAAAATTCGTCTTGATCAGTTGCTAGAATACGACCACCATTGTTTGGACTTAATGAACAGTGGCATTTTACAGCATTGGCAGTGACGAAAACATTTTGTAGCTGTAAAATGAAGAGAAAACACTTAATACATTTCTAACAGATTTTATTCTTATAGCGACATGTTTCGCTAGCAATCAAGCATCATTTGGAACATTGTTGTAAAGGAATTACAACTTATACAAAAATTGGAAACGGAGGGGAATTTTAGAGAGGAGAAGGGTCAGGGTGTAAAGAGTTTGTTGATCGTCCACGAAGTAACGACTTCGCATATTGAGTTTTGTAACTGTCTCTCATACGATACTCATCGTACTGCGTGCTAGTGCTAGTTAAATAAGTGATGTCAACAAATCAGCTATCCAGATGATTTAGGTAAGTAATTTATTTAGTTACCAAAGGTAGGTATTTTTAGGTACCAAATTTTTAATCAAGAAATCGGCCCGCGCCGCCCGATAAATGGTGCTCCGCTTTTCAAATGCTAAAATCTGGTCACCTTACCCATAGTGTAATATTACTTTAAAATAACTTTTGGAAAATGCTGTAACTAAGAAACAAGGGTTCAGAACATTCTTGCAGAAGATGAAATATTTCTATATCTATAGAATTAAAAGAATATTTTAAATGAGATGTTAGCCTTTGTTGCTCTATATTCCATAGACATATAATCAATAAATAAATTTCACGAATGTGTCAGAAATGTTATAAATATACTCTGTAGCTGATCTTTTTTTAATGCCTAAGACAATATCGATTCCACTAAACGAATGGAAAACGTCATTCCATTTTGCTGTGTGATTGATGTTTCCCCCCCTTAGGATAAAAAATATCGCATTAAGCAAACCTATAACAGTTGGATGCTAAAAGGAAACACGACACGAGTCATTTATTCTTTCATTGGATCTTAAATAAAGTTATTCTGACGTTGATTGGTTCTTGTAGCACCGTTATTGATGTCAAGATCAGAATCAAATGGAGAGCAATCAATATAAATAGGTATAGTTAAAAGTTCTAATTGTGTTAATCTATTATTGATTCATATTTAAGAGAAGTTGATAAAATTCTATTATTAGAATACATAAAGAGAAAAACTTCGTTTAGTACTTCCTCAATTAATATGAACTCGAAATAACGATCATACTTCGTTTTGCTTAATTTCATTGTATTTTCTTGACGTTCGCCATGTCTTTCATTATAGATTAATTGTAAATATATTTACTATGTGAACTGTATCGAAAATACTAAACAGGGAAGGAAAATAAATGGTTTAAGTATGTGTAGTAATTTGTTAATACTTTTGATCACGTGTGTATTAGTATGTATGATATATAACAATTATAAGTATTTAGTATACTTTCGTGATATGCGAGACATACGTGATACGCTTTTGGATATGATTGTGGCCTACGTCATTTTGACTGCGGAGCTATAAGGAGATTTGGAGAAAAGCAGCAGACGATCTTTTCTCCACTCACTTAAGTTTTAAATTTGTAAATGTTAAGTTTGAAATAAAGGAATAATTATTTGCCTCTCTCTCTCTCAAAAAAAAGTAAATATTACGAAAAAATCGTTTGCTTAAATGGTTAAGGAAGAGATTTGCTCCTGTGCGATTGGCAACAAAAAACATTATTATTACGTGTTGTTCTATAAATTATTCAATCGGTCTACTGTTGTATTGATTGAAGATGTTCCTGTTTACATTAAAATAAATTTAAATCTCCAACATTTGAAGTTTCTTTTACGTGGAGTGTAGTCCGTTTTCGGTGTGGCTAATTAATTTGATGGAACAGTTTTGTGCAGCTACAGTGAAATGTTTAACGTAACAGCTCTCCGGAGCGACAGAAAAGTTGCTTGTATTCCGCACACCTTCTGAAAGGAAATTATGGGGAATTGACGGTTTTATCAACACACCCCTACCCATATGATTACTTCGTAAATTAGAATAGGCAGAAATGCAGACAGTTTCATTCGTTTTAGCCATTGAGCAAAAAAAAAAGTAAATTAATTAATCACAATTTCTTACTCATCGAAACATTCTTTAAATTGTATGTAGAAGTAAGAAGAGCCAGGATTTTTTGTTGCAAATTCCCCTCTGTATATTTGTTCGTGATAATCTAGTGGTCATGTTCGCAGACTTGCGATCGACGTAGTTTTCGTCGAATCGTGTTTTCGAGCCCTAATACCAATAAAAACCTGCTGTGTAGCGAGACTGATGCACGTTATATGTAGTCATGGTCCCAAGTCCTACCGTAGCGGGAAGGGAGTGAAGTTTGGAGAGGTAGATTACAGCTCAGGTGTCGTCCTCGTCACTTGACCCTGGTTCAAACTTACGAGAACCATCACAAAACAGCAATCGTGTTACTTCTCAGTTAGACGTAAATAAATAATCCCAATCACCCTTTTAATATTTAATAAGTGTTTAAATTACTTCTTTTAAAATTGTTTCATTTAACGCTTTCTGTTTAACAACGCATCTTTAGTATTAAATAGATATTCTTATAAAATTCAAGCAAGAATTCTCAATATAGTATTAGAGATTTAAAAAAAATTACCATAATTATCTAATTATTGAGTTTGTTGACAAGTTAAGTTTGTGTTTCACCTTTTTTGGTAGGGAAGATTCATCTATAATAAGTTGTGGTCACAGTCGCGGACTCGCAGCCGGCAATTTTCGTCGAATCGTAGGTTCGAGCCCAAATGCCACTGAAGCGCCGCCGTGTAGCCGTGGCTGATGCAAGTTATATCTGTCGAGGCCCAAATTCCTCCAGTTGGCGTGGTGTGGAAGTTAGGAAAGATATGTGCCAACTCAGGTATAGTCCTCGTCACTTGACTGAGGTTCAAAATTTCGAAGTCCGTCACCAATAATCCTTGCGTTGCTTCAAGTGCGACGTTGATAAAACTAATCAAAAAACCTATAGTAAGTTGTGTATTTACATTTATGTGAAAGTTGGAAATTTTATTAGATTATAATCAAAAGCAAAGTTTTTACCCGCCCTTTTTATTTGCGATTTTTCATGAGGTTTATAAAAAATAATTCGAGATAAGAACATAAACGAACGTTTTTATACGCTGACAAAGTTTATTAAAAACATTTAGTGAAATATTAGTGAAAACTGGTCGCAAATATCTAAATATTGCATTGTTAGGAGAGTAATAACGATTCCCAAAGTTTCAGAGCTCTAGCTTGATGGGAAGTTGGTTAAATTAACGCTCGAAAATTTGATGACACACTGATACAAACACAGACAGACACCCACCAAGTGAAATACATAAAAATGTAAAACTAACTAAAATTAATTTATTCATCCGGTAAATTAAATGGTTGGAATGTAGTTTATCCCAACCACCATAGGCGACAGAAATTATTTGGCGATATTTTACCAAATGTGGCTACCCTGGTCCTCTTCGGCAACACCTGGAGGTGTTGACTTCGCGAACTAAACGTTCAGCCAAAAAAAATCCACAAATTTGGCAATTTTTGAAATCGCGCCGTGTTTGGGCTAAACTGCATTATTAAAAAAATATTGAAATATTAGCTAAAACTTGTAACCAATGTTTAAATATTCCATTGTTAGGCGAGTAAGAACGATTCCCACAATTTTAGAGCTCTAGCTTGATGGGAAGTTGATTAAATTAACAATCGAAAATTTGATGACACACTGATACACATATACATCAAGTGCAATGCATAATAATTCGATATAAAAACCAACGTTTTTAAAAACAACGTTTTTATATGGTGGAAAAGTTTATTAGAGAAAATTATTGAAATATTAGTTAAAACTGTTAGTTATTTTCAACTTTAAAATTTACTTAAAAAGAGACATTTGTGAGAGTATTAAAAAATTCATAATACTCATAAAATCAAAACATGTATTTGAAAGTTTGTAAGTCATTCTATTAAAAAAAGAATGGGAACCAGAATTCAGAAAAAATTATTGTGATAAGACATGGCGCCAAATATTGGAAACTTTCTTTCTTGCGAATGATTACTGACAAAAAGTCAGCAACCCTTACTATCTCGGAGATAGTAAAGGAGAGATAGTATCTCCCCTTTGTGAGTACAAAAGGTTTACGATACCGCATGCTGCGTGGGGAGTGCTCGGTGCTCCCAGAGGGGGAAAGAATTTTTTTCCTCAATCCTAAAAGCGCCGAGAGGAAAGAATATTTTGACTTAATAAAAATTATTGAAATATTAGTTAAAACTTGTCGCAAACGTCTAAATATTACATTGTTAGGCGAGTACGAACGATTCCCAAAATTTCAAAGCTCTAGCTTGATGGGAAGTTGGTTAAATTAACGATCGAAAATTTGATGACACACACACACACCAAGTGAAATTCAGAAAAACGTTGTAAAAACGTTGTAAAATGTCCATTAAAATGCATTAAAAGAAAAAAGAGCATTGAAAAGTAATTTAAAAAAAGTAAAAGATGACCCACCAGATATTACATCATCGCACTACAAAATACTAAATCTGAAAGAGCTTTAAAATCCCAAAATGTGCTTCGATCTTGAAAATCTCGTATATCCGCTACATACACTAACCAAACAACTGTGGTCGCAAAAATTGATCACCGACTAGACTATATCGCCAAAAATGTCCACTCTGAACGAGTGAGAGGTAGCATCTTCAAGGGACAAAAGAGATTTTGAGCCCGTTATTCTCAAGAAAATACACTTTATTGACTACGAAAAATATTTTAAACTTGAAATATATTGTATATTTTTACATGTACATATATATATATATATATATTCACACACACATACCCGGGGACATTTAAATATGTTCTCGGGTGTAAATTATTGCCTTGCTTGGGAAACCAAATTCTAACTACATCGTAAGTTTTTGAGCTATATTTTCCATATGGGACATTTTTTATGCGGTCCCTATTTAACACATATATATTTTTAAATTTTTTGTAAAACGTTACAGTTTATAGCTATTTACAAAATTTCGGAAAATGTTTATGGTTTTTATTTTATGCGGTCTATCCCCCGCACAAAATGAGTTTTTCTCAACAAATGTAGGAACTTCAAAAGCATGAATCATTTCTTCAAATTATATTCTTTCGCAAAAACATTTTTCTGCATTACTTTGCATATTTTCACAGCAGAAGATGCCACTTATGTACGCCGTGTAAAAGACTCTTCAAATCAAGCATTTTAACTCATTACTGATCAAAGTATTAAATCTTCGTAATTTTCATACAAATTTTTATTAGATTCATTTAAGATACAAAAATAAGGCTTATCAGGCAATTAAAAATTTATGAAAATTTTAATTATAATTTTAACTAATTAAATTAAATTTTATTTATTAATTAATCTTTAAGACTATTCATATTTTATAAAATCTTAAACTAAATAGTACTGTAAGATCAGAAGTGCTAAATATTACCCGTGATATTGAAAAAAAAAAAGTTGGAAAAGTTGTATTTACGCACCTTTGGCTCATAACGGGTTCAAACAAACAAACAAAACAAAATTGTTCAGATAAGAAACGAATCAACAATAATTTCAAAAAATTAATTGATATAATTCCTTATTCCATTAAACTGTCGAGTTTAATGGATCCCCCTTTATGTAACCATTGTATCTGTCTTCTGACTGTGCAACACATTTTAACAGAATGGTCCGCTTTTAAATCTGTTCGCTTCTAACATTTCAAATTATTCAAACTTTCTGTAATTGACTTGGTTGAGGGAAGTCCTCAACCGAATATTTCTGAATTTTTTACAAGATTTTGGTTTTATTTCATTCATTTAATTAAATTCGGTACCATAAGCTTGAGTTTCAGATTTTGTCTTATCTAGAAAAATGTTGATATCTTCAGCTTGAGTTTGATACTATATGTCTGATGCGGATTCAGTGCATTAAATTCCATGCATCAACTTGGACCCATGCGGTTTTTGGCCGAATGTGAGATTTATCAAGGACCGACTGGATGCGTCTCTGCGTCTAGAAATCCCGTACCATCCCCCCCCCCTCTCAGCAGTAGGGGTGGCCGCGGTTGCCTAGTGGTCATGGTTTCGGATTCTTGGCCGGCGGTTTTCGTTCGATCGTGGGTTCGATCCTTGGCTGCTAAAGACCCGCCGTGTAGCCGGGGCTGATGCACGTTAAATCTGTTTGGGGCCCAAACTCCTCCCGTTGGTGTAGTGGGGATGTTAGAAGAGGGGGTGTCAATTCAGGTGCCGTCTCCGTCACTTGACCGTGGTTCAAAATTACGAGGTCCGTCGCCAATAGCCTTCGTGTTGCTTCTAGTGCGACGTTAATATAAACTAAACTCTCAGCAGTAGGGTTACTGGTTACGTATATATTATGTATCGTCCACTCACGCAAGAAGGACGCGCGTGTTTTAAATTAACTCAGTTTTGTAATTGATTCTGGACGAATGTAGACTAAAAATTGTGACCATAGTTGAGTCAATGGGAATAAAATACTGAAAACTTATAGTGGAATGTTCTTTAGTACTTTTATGCCCGCATTCCCTAACTTTTTTCTGTGGGATATTTAAAGAAAAACTTATGAATACAATCTCAAACAAAACATGATCTGAAAAATGCCTATTACTGAAAACATACAAGAAGTCACTCCCAACATCTTGAACTGTGTTTCTCGAAATAGGCACAAACGATTTCAGATTTATTTCTAAGAAAGCAACGGACATTTAGAATATTTGATGAACTATAAATTCAACATTTTTTTTCGGCATTATGTTAGAAGCTCCTTTTGCCATTAGCCTAAAAATATTTCTTTTGAAATATGTTTTTGTATAGTACGAATCATCAGTATACGGGAACACCCGGTATTGCCACAATGTGTTATCATCTTCATTGCAACTGTTATTAAGAAAGAAACATGTTTATCGGAACTGGAAAAACCTTGTTATTTTCTACCTGCAATATTGCATTTTTATTTGTTACCCAATTCTGTGTTAATCAACTGTAGACCGATACGATGACGAAGCATCTGTTATTCGTTTATATGGCAAGGATTATATTGCATTTAGGATACGCAATACTGAGAAATCATCCACAGGGGGAAATAGTGGGTCACACGTTTGAAATAGTTTTAAGTCGCTTAAAGTGAATCATCCTAGATACAAGTTGAATTATAGGCAATAAAATTTAGGATTAACTTTGAAGAACTTAAGAAAGGCCTTGAAAATGGAGAATGACGGGTTTTAACTACTAGGAGTTTGAGTCCTTTTTTCTGATTCCCTCGGTTTTTATACTTAAAATGTCTGTTGCGTTTTCGTGCGTTTAATTGAATAAACAATTAGTAATTGTTTATTCAATTTATTGAATAAACAATTATATAGAAGTATGTATAGTAAGATCCTTCTTAATGCGAGGATACTTTCCAATACGTCGCAGTACCAAACGAAACAGAGTTAGACGGGATCGCCTTAACACGCAAATATTGTTGATAAGTGAGTGAGTGATAGTGAAGTTTATTGACGCAAGAGCCAGATGTACCTATATTGCGCCAAACAAGGTAAATCTGTGATCTAGACATTAAAACTATGAAAATAGATTAGTCGACAAAAAGTGTCAAGTGAGAAGGTAAAGTTTATTGGCGCAAGAGCCAGATTTGGCTATGTTGCGCCAAAAATGATTTAACTGTGGTCTAGACGTGAAAAAAAATGGAAGAAAAGACACATTTTAGTTGACAAGAAGGAGGGTCGAAAATAGAGAAGGATCGCTAGGGTATGTTGCGCGTCATCCGTGTATACAAAAGACAGTAAATCCCATGGGAAAGAAACAGATCACTAAGGTGCCTCGGGGTCATGATGCCCATACTTACCTGAAGCAGGCAAGTCCCTGAGGTTCCCTGATATAATCCCCAGGGGCAGGGAGCCCGGTTATACCCCCAGACGCTGGGTACCCATTTTAGTCGCCTCTTACAACATGCATGAGCTACAGTGGGACTATTCTGTCATTCCCGGTCACCACATGGGTCATTTGGGATAAGTGATACAAAGTGAGAATAAAGGATCATTAAACGAGGATAATGTCCTTGTTCCATGATTGCTCTAAATGTTGTTGGAAATGCGACAGCTGCTTTTGTATTTCCATGTAGTGTTTCTCAAATATGTTTCTCGAAGATTGTTTCTGTATTTAAATCGATGGCAACACGCTTGACTAATTGCAAAATTTTCATTCAAGTCTTTTCTTTCCGAATATGGGTTTAAATTAGTCTCGCTATTTTCTCCACCATAACTTCTGGATTTTATGGCAAATTGCGCTCAACTTCATCGCCAATTTGGATGGAAAGTCGTTTTTCCCATTTCCTCAATCACATTGCCTCTGGAACGGGTAATTTTTGTTGCAGAAGTCGTTGTGGTTCTAGCTGATGATGATGCGAATGTCTCTCTTTATTTTTTTTTTTTTTTAGAATTGTGCTTATTGTCGAAGCAGACAAATTTATTGAAGTGCTGATATCAGATGGCCATTCACCTGCAACAAATCGTCTCAACACCTGCATTTTAGTTTCCAGCGAAGACTTATTTGCACTTTACTTTCTTCTGCATTGCAACACCCTTCGGAAAAACTAAAAAAATACATAAATAATAATAAAAAAATATATCTTGATGTACTAAATAACGTTGATGACCGATTGTAAATAAACCGTGACGCTCCAAACATACGTTCGTACCTTAAAAATATCAAACGCACCGCGAGACTGATTTTGGGAAAGCCATTATTATTGCATAACAGTGAAACAGCGTTAGGCACAGTGATATTAAGCGGGGTCTTATCGTAATAAAAAATTTTAAAAATCATACATTTCCAAAAATATTTACAGAATACATGATCATCAAAATGAGCATTTCTTACGCATTTTAAATGTCGTGATTGTTTACTAACATCGCACTGAGAAGTAACACAAGGGCTATCAGCGATGGGCCTCGTAATTTTGAATCTCAGTCAAGTGACGAGGGCGACACTTAAGCGGCACCTCCCTCTCCAAACTTCCACTTCAGACCAACGGGTGAGTGAGTGAATGTGAAGATTATTGGCGCAAGAGCCAGATGTGGTTATGCTGCGCCAAACAAGATGTTACAGTAGTCTAGATGTGAAAAAATTGGAAAAAAAGACAAAAATTTAGGCCAATGGAAGAACTTGAGACCTCGATCAGATTTAACGTGCATCAGCCCTTCTACACAGCTGGGCTCGAACCCACGGCTCGATGTAAGCAACGTCGGCTGCGAGTCCGTGACCATAACCAATAGGTTACGGTGGCAGCAGTCCAATTTTTAAATAAAATCTTAGTTTTAAAATGTTTTTTACTTATATTTATTTTCTGTTTAATCGGGAAATTCAGGACTAAAGACAATTACATGAGCTATACGTATGCGAAAAATTTAATCTGAATTGGACGTTATCAAGTGCAAGTCTCCGACTCCCAAATACCCTCCTCCCTTTCTATAAGTCTGCCCCTGCTACAGTATACCATAGTATTGCATAGTCATGAGAGCTATATATGTACGTAAGATTTCAGCTCTATCGGATTACAGAAAATTGATAAAAATAAGAGTAAAAATTTTAAACTAGTATTGCGATCATGTTGCGAGATCACCAATTGTGAGGGTGAAAGCAACGGTTTCCTGATCAGAAAGTAATAACTATCACACAAGAATATTGAACACTACACATGCCAACAGTAATAATTTATTATCTACATTTAAAAAAGAATTTAAAACAATCATAAGCGAATGACCCGACAACTAATAGAACAAGAAAATAGAAAAGAGAACCATGAAACCCCAATGCGGTTCCTCTCCCCGATTACTTTCAATGCTACCTAATATATCGGGTTGCTGAAAGAATTTAGTTGACTTTCGCTTCATAGCGCTTAAGCTGGCTTGTCTTGCCAAAACAGCCGG
The DNA here is from genome assembly GCA_019974015.1 of Nephila pilipes. Lineage (NCBI taxonomy): Eukaryota > Metazoa > Arthropoda > Arachnida > Araneae > Nephilidae > Nephila > Nephila pilipes. The sequence goes on from BMAW01123891.1 coordinate 49,001, forward strand.
CTCGTTCCCATAATGGTAGGATAGCAGTAGGCTGGATCCCTGGGTGATCATCAGTCACCACACTAGATAGAGATAGCATATAAACATAGCAAATTAATTAAAGTCTTGTAAAAATATGTGAATATTTCTTATAAAAAAACATTTATTTATTGTATAAACAAACATAAAAGGTTATTCGCGTTGCATTTTATGAAGATCTAACAAAAATTACAGGTTTCAGTGTTTTGAGTCCTGTGTCCCCTTAAATAAAACTGGTTCTAAAATTCCTCGCCGCACTTGGTGGGATGGCAAAACTGCCGAATATATTTATCCTTGACTGTGGCTGAACACGAGGAATTATTGTGCCGAAATTCCTCGTGTAGCATTAAATCAAGGGTTATTTTTTGCAATTCCTAATTATTGTAGAGTAATAATTATAATCCTGCAGACAACATTTAATATCCTAATTTATAAAAAAAATAAAAGCATTTGAAACATCTGAGACTATAAAGTGCTACATATTTTATATATATTTTTTAAAAATTTGTTGTTAAAAAATAGAGGGCGCTTTGCTGATTTCGTAGTTGTGTTATTTATGAGAATTTGATAAATAGAACGCTAGAAATTTTAAACTGTAAACAAATGTCCCACATCATAGAAAAAAATATGTACATTTGTGGTTTTCTCAAAAAAGTTTCTTAAAAATTTCTTGCACTTCATTTTCTCAAAATATCTACTTTATCCAAAGTGCTGATATTTTCCACATAATAAAATATGGTTATTTCGTATACAGTGAATGTATTTTATTCTAATAAACACTCACAAAATTTAGTATAACGCAGCATTTGTACAAAAATTAAGTGAAATTTGAATCGAGATATTTAAATGGCTAAAAAATTTATTACGTCAAAATTTTGAAATATATAATTATGTTCAATATACAATGTGTTATGTTTATGAGAACTAAAACAAATTTTAAGTTATAAAAGGAGTGTATTTTGTGGAAGATATTCTTAAAGTTACAAATTAACCTGTTGCAAATGTAAATACAGTTATCGATCATTAATCGGTCATACATAATTATCCGCTTTTTTGAATATAACATGTTCTTTCCATAAGCATATACATAAATAACTATACAGATATCGTAGTATTAAAATATGATTTCCATTGCTTTTAATTTTAAAAACATAAGGTTATTTAAGCTTGAAATAGATTGAGCTCTTTTTTCCTTATCGAAGACGCATTAGTTGCCTTAAAGCATAGGAAGGAAAAATTTTATTTATTCAAATAACAGAGTCGATGTCACTTACATTAAACAGGAATGGTAACCTGCAATTGATTATATTTTTGACGGCAGAGGAAAATGTTATTTTAATTTACTGTTCATGTTTACTCCGTTTAGACCGTAATCCCATATGCGTGATCACGTGATTCTCCCTTCATAGCCCATGTGACGAAATATTTTTTTAGTCGTGAGGCGCGTGACCATACCGGAGTGATTTCAAATCGGAACATTTTATTTAAGTTTTCCATTATTGTATTTTTGTACTACACTTTTAGTTATTTTTTTTATAATTTATTATTTATATTATTAGCCACCCAAGGGATTATTATTTTATTGGATCACTTTTGAGTATCGGATCATTTTTCAATTTTTTATCGTTTGCTTCAATTTTAAATACATTTAACTTAAGTATATTAATTTTAATAATTTATCGTTTCCTTTAATTTAAATATCGGAAACGTTTACTATTGTCCATTTCTCGATATTTCATCGTTTACTTTAATTCTTATATTTGAGTAATTTAATAGTAATTATAAAAAATTCACCTTGGGTGGCTAACTCTATTCTGTGCAAAAACATTGCATATAACTTCTTTAATTTTATTTTTATATTATTTTATATTTTATTATTTATATATTATGTATATTTTATTATTTATATATTATGTATATTTTATTATTTATATATTATGTATATTTTATTATTTATATTTTATGTATATTTTATTTATATATTATTTATATTTTATTTTTTATATATTATTTTATTATTTATATATTATTTTATTTTTTATATATTATTTTATTATTTATATTACTATATTATATTATTTATATTATTATATTTTATTATTTACATTACTATATTTTATTACTTATATCATTACAGTTTATTATTAATATTACTGAATTTTAATTTTTTTTGCTTTATTTATTACAATTATTGTTATTATATTTTTCATTCATTTCAGTGAATTTAATTGCGTTAATGATGTTATATGAATTTTCATATAAAATTAGGCCTAACGCTGGAAATCGTCAGGTCCCTAGCGAATGTACACTTTCGAAGTGGAGAAACGCTTCTTCCTCCTTTCGCCCGTCCTGAACGAGTTAATGGGGAAAGATATTCAAGACCCAGTTTATTATCAGTGAAATTGGGAGATTATCCCCCCCCCCCCCTCTTTTTTTAAGAACTTCGGTCCTCCATGAAACTTTGGTCAAGAATCCTTTCTCTAGAACGACATTAATTCAGATCTAGCCTAGCACAAATTTAACTATATTTCTCACAGATGGACATTCCGATTATTATGTGAAATTCTAGAATTACCATTTTAAGATTAGAGTGATTCAAGTCTTGTGAGAAATTATCTCGAAGATACGTTTCGAAATGCACTAAAATGTTTATGGAAACATAATCGATAGCTTCCAAATGTGCCTCCAAAACTTCCAGGTCATTCGCATAAACTACCGATAGGGCAATTCATGAATAATTCATTTGAATGCGTCTTCCAGAAACGTTACGAGCAACGTTATATGGAAGTCGTATTTTGAGACGAAATGGGAAAATTAAGTACTAAAACGCTGCTATCGTTGAACCTAAAATTAATATGAGAAGTCAAGTTTTAAAAGTTCTAAAATTTTATTGCTGAATGAAAGCGATCTTAGAAATGCCGAGATATACGTGGATTGTCTCTTTCTGTAAGACTATTTCACTTGACCTTGGAATTGGATTTTTAAGGTCAAGTTTCGTTTCATCATTTTTATATCATTGTAAAATTTATTACTCTATTCTTTATACTTTTAGTCTAATATCTGCATTTGTAGAAAGTTCCTCCAAACGAAAATAACTATAAGATAATATTTAATAAAATATCTTCTTCACTCTTATGCGTGCAGATAATTTTCTAAAAGATAGTCATGGTATGGAATGAGTCACATCAATATATATGAAATTTCTTGTTGATACAATGTTTCTGCTGAAAATCATTTTTACTGTCGTTTAAATAAAATTATTTGTTTATTTCATTTCGAATTCCTTAGAGATGCTAGAGCAGTCTAATAATTCAAATGATGTCCAACAGGAGTGCGCGTCTCTTGTATGGCAAGTGTCAATAGTAGAAAAGAGACCGTTGGAAGGAAATCACACACACACACACACAAAAGCTTTTACACTTTTGAAAAATAACTGTAGCATTGACACAGTGAGTCGAAGGAAGAATGTTGCATAAATTATCAGTCATGCTAACTCTACAAATGTCCATAATTACGAAAGTATTTCCGGTATATTAATTTGTGAACAAATTGACCTTTCAATCATATCCCATATATATTCTGTGAGATTAATATCTAGCAATTTAGGTGGCTACATCTGTCGTTGGAACTATATAAAATGTTTCTTTCAGCCAATCTCGAACGAAAAATTTTCATCATTGGTTTGGTTTTAGTAACGTCGCACTGGAAGCAACACGAGGACTACTGGCGACGGATCTCGTAATTCTGAACCTCGGTCAAGTTACTAGGATGATATCTGAGCTGGCACCCCTCTCCTAACTTCCCCACCACGCCAACAGAAGGACTTTGGGCCCCGACAAATTTAACGTGCATCAGCTCTTTAGTGGTATCAAGGCTCGAACTCACGATTCAATGAAAACCACCAGCCGCGAGTCCGATGCTACTTGGCTACCACTGCCACTCGTTGGTTTGGTACAGGAATCCCATGGATACCTACACTTTGTCTCCAAGTGGCTGAATGTAAAAAATTTCAATCAATGACTGGTCCAGTCTGACTAGAGGACCCAGTTCATTCCATATAAGAAACATCTTATACCATTCTAGAGACACCACTGACTTGCACAGTGCTTTGTTGACAATTTGGGCCTATGGCCTCATGACGGCCTGCGCTACACTTGAACTCCATCAACATCCCTTACCAACTAGAATTGGGATTTATAAGACCAAGCAACGTTTTTTGGCTCACCCACGGTCCAACCGAGATGTTCATCTCATGACCCTAGTAGAGGAGCTGCAGCCAATGGCATGTTATTCGTAAAGGACTCGAGTCGCTTTTCTGCTACCAAATGTCATAACCACCCAATTTCGTTTTGCTGTCCTCACGGGCATGTCTTTCGCCCGTTCCTCATTGACTGTTGCTGTTATTTGAGTGTTATCGTACTGTTGCTTGTCTGCTAACACTGAGTACTCTATGCAGGCTTCCATTGTCTAGGTCATTAAGTGAACGCAATCGGCGACTACTTGTCCATGCTGGGATGTAATGCTTATAATTATTATTACTCTCGACACTATGCGAGGAGGAATATTGAATTCCGTACTAATTCCAGAAATGGAATGCCCATACATCAAGCTCCAACTTAGCATTCCATGCTGAAAATCTGTTAATTTCCATCGAATCTGTAGAAAATCTGCTAGGATATACCGGGGATGCGTCCCCCGTGTTTACCAAAGACAGTAAACCCCATAGGAAAGTAAAAGATCACGAAGGTACGTAGGGGTCATGATGCTCAAGCTTACCAGAAGGTGGCAAGTCCCTGGGTCCCCTGATATAATCCCCAACTGCAGGGAGCCTGGCTTTACTCCTAGATGCTGGGTACCTACTTAAGTCTTCTCTTACGACATGCATGAGCTACAGTGGGATTATTTTGTCATTCCCGGTCACCACATGGGTCTCATTGGAGAATTAGTTTAGTTTAGTTTAGTTTTATTAACGTCGCACTAGAAGCAACAAGAGGGCTATTGGTGACAGACCTCGTAATTTTGAACCACTGTCAAGTGACAAGGACGACACCTGAGCTGGCATCCCCCTCTCTTAACATCCACAGCAACGGGAGGACTTTGGACCCCGACAGATTTAACGTGCATCAGCCCCGGCTACACGGTGGGTCTTCGGTGGCCAAGGATCGCGCGATCGATCGATCGACTGAACGAAAACCGTCAGCCACGAATCTGGAATTTCAACCAAATTGTTTTAATTTTTAAACCATACATATTTATGAGTGAACCTAGGTGTTATATCGAATGGCATAATTTACAATTTGATCCGTGTTTTGCAGATTATAAATTTAGCAAATATATTTTTTCAAAAAAATATAAACGTACACGGACCATTTGGGAAAGTCTTGTTTTTATTTTATATTCTCATCTGACCCATAATTAGCCCAATAATCAACTCGGCCTTCAGCTATTCGGAAGAAATTAATGCACAGGAAGTTTGGTCGAAGTAATAATGCAAGCATATTTACTTAAACTTGCCGAGAGGCTTCCGTAGGACTGATAACCATCTTGACAACACATATTTAATTGGTGCGAAGCAATAAAAAGAAACCAAAACCAATTCCTAAGAATTAAAAAACAATTCTCTGAAAGTAAACAAACTGATATACAGATTTTGAACCAAAGGCACGTTCCTCCGGCACGTTCCGGACCAAAACCATCGTGCCGGACTATCCAGGATCAATATAGTTTTAACCATGAAACCAAAGATAAAAAAAATTCTGTGCAAAGTTTTTGCAAAGATCAGATTTAGAAACATAAGATGCGCTTTTTCTTATAATTATTATTAAATTGTAATTTAATATTAATTGTATTTAATAATAATTATTATTAATTATTTTTAAATATATTTTTTATAATTTTATAATAATTATAATTATATTTAAATTATTATTAAATTCAATAATTTACTCAATTAAATATAATAATTGAAGTAAACGATGAATTATCCAGAAATAGACAAAAGTAAACTTTACCGATATTAAAATTAAAGGAAAAGATAAATTATTAAATTGAATATATTTAAGCTACATGTAATTAAAATTTAAGCAAACGATAAAAAATTGAAAAAGGGATCTGGTTCGCCAAAAGTGATCTATCTAAAACAGTAGTCCCTTCGGTGGCTAAAAAAATGGCTGCCTTAGAGTTGTCTTAAAATTCTGAATAATGTTATTTTTTTCAGTCATACCTTGATTCCAGTTTGCATATGATTTAAGGTAATACATAAATGGATAAGTAAATAAAATACTTAACTTTTATATTTGTTTCTCACTTCAATCCAATAAAAAAATTAAGAGTAATTTATTACGATATATTTTTGAAAATTAAGTTCATTAGTAGAGAAAACAGGAATCAGACATATATTACATATATTTTATTTCAATCCAATAAAAAAAATTCTGGAGAAATTTATTATGGCGTATCTGATTTCAAAAATCTAATCACGTGGATTCTTTTTTCTGTTTCAAGTAGTACTTTTTTTTAATAATTATAAAAAAAATTTCATCTTTTAAAATTCACCGTGAAGTTTTCTCTCTTTCTGCGTAAAATATACAGATATTCCGTCATAGAATATGTCAATTGAATTATATTAATTTTAAGGAAAAAACTCGGAGAATCCAGCGAAATAATCTTTGATTTTATTGCTAAAATCCATTAATCGAGGCTCCCGTCCACCGGCCATTTTGATTTCGGGAACGTAATGGTAACCCTATGAAAATTCTACTATCGTTCTCACATCTTTACTATTTCAATGCAAAAAGGTGCATCGAAAGAGAAAATAATAATAATGAAAGTTTCTGTGGAATAAAGTTTTCTCCCCGAATATTGAAAATATTCCAGAATATTCTTAAAGACCGGAAAACCCATAAAAGAATTATTAAAATTGGGTAAAATTTTCTTAAAAAAATCGGAGGAAAAATGTAATTCCGCAGAAACCTTCATTATTATTTCTTCTTTCAGATGCTTTTTTTTCTGGCATTCAAACAGATAAAATGGTATAGATTTGAGGACGGTAGTAGAAATTCCATCAACTTATCACTACGCTCATGAAAACAAAATGGCCGGTAGACGGAAACCTGAAATGATATATTTACAAGTTTATTGTAACTTCAGAATTATTGAAATATTAACACTATATCCTGTGCCAGATTCAAACTCAATTCAAATACAATATTCTGCAGTTCATTCACAGTCTCAATTTTTAGCAGTTAATATCATGTGTTAATAATTTATAACATTATTTCACCACATTGTAAATTTACCTAACAAAATAATTACACGCTTTGCTGGTAATCATTAAAATTCCGAATGTGCTAGAAGAAATACACGCATTCAGCATTCATGACATACTAAAAATCATCATGAAGTGGCAAAAATTTCTTGAGATGAATCGATCGTCAAAAAAAGAATCAAAATAAATTGTTTGGTGTCAGCGTCATCGGAGTTCGATAACACGATTTAAAAATTACTTACGAAAGTAATATTCGTAGTAATTAAAAATATTTTAATTCGTATATTTACCTTTTTATGTTTGATATTTACATTTTAATCGATTACGAAATTTCTATTTAAATTGTTATTGTTCTAAAAGTAAAACGGAGGGGGGTGGCATAGCTATAGAATTTAGGGATAAATTTCATATTACAGACTTCAGCGTTATTCAAATGATATACAAGAATCATCACCATTTAAATCAAGAGCACAGCATTCAAATTCAACCCAGAAGCTATTAGCACAATATCACATCTAGATTAATTACCTTTAACCGTTTACCAAGAATTCGGATTAAAGCTTATTACGCACGCAAATTCTTTTATAATGGTTCAACAAAAATTAAAATTACACATTTAAAAAATTAATTTGAGGTCTTATTTCACAGGTGAGATAACTTCTAGATTTCCATCTTTATACTCAAGACTCGACAATAATCATGTATTAGGGGTAATGACATTAAGAAAAAGAAAGAAAAATGTGGGTGAGGAAGATACGTTAATTGCGCTCCATCCTTCGTGTGAGAAATCCATTAATCATCGTAGAAGATTGTGCTCTGATAAAAGAAACAGTACGACGAGGTATTTCCTCCAATGGGTCAAATCACTTAGTTCATCTTTCACACAGGACATCGGTTCATAATCATCATAATCCCCTCGACAAAGTTTCAGCACGAAAAAGAAAATCGTCCCTAAATAGTGAGAATATCCAAACTTAAATGCTTGGCATCCGATTCATTTGGGTTGACGAATCCCAAATTGGCTGCAATTTTCGTCGCGATATCAGATGGCAGGCGAGCTTATTATAACAGCCAACTGTCGCTCCGCCAATTAGGTCTCCTCCCTTTGTTTGATGGATCAGGTGTCTGATTGGCGAGATTTTTTTTTTCAAGGTCGAAAACTGGTGGGGTGCTGATTAGGTGTCGATCAGGACTCATAGCCTTTCTTATCTTACTTAATAACATTTAATAACGGCTTAAGGATGGTATTGATGTCCCGGAGGGCCGTTTTTGAGTTATCGGAGTCGTGAGAGGTGAGTTGTTGGCCGGAAGCTCTTTTTCGAATGTCTTCCTTTGCTTTTTTTCATTAATACCGTCCTTACCCCGTAATAAAGAGAGGAGTTCAAGCTAAAATAACCTGTGGAATAGGCTAAAAAAAAGTTACAATGTAAATATGGATTA
>BMAW01123903.1:0-16833 GCA_019974015.1 Nephila pilipes
ACTTTGTAACTATGTAACTCTGAAATAAATCCTTCAATTTTTCTAAAATTTTAATCGTTTTCTATTCTATACATAATCTTTTTATTCGCCAATTTTTGTCTCCATCGGACGAGTTTTTCCTGGTGCTTTGTTTTTTTTTGTTATAGAGTGCATATATATATATATATATATATATATATATATATATGTTTTATATATATACGTGTGAGTGTAATTCAGATATTCTTTCAAAAATTCGTGTAATAAAGACAAATGGAGTATTTATTTATTGTTATTGGATATAATAGAAAATAATGATATTTTTTGAAACAAATAAAATATTTTACTTTTATGATATTTACAGATCTATATTATTATCATCTTTAAGTATGACTTATTCCTAGCTTGATCACTTCAAAACCAGACTGATTCTTTGTAAGATAATGCTGTGTATACGGAAAGATATTAAAGATCCAATGGAAACTGTAAGCTTCTGAATCCCAACGAAATCCCTATAGTGAATTGTGTTGTGGATTCAACAAATGAAAGATAATCATTACTGAATTATACGAAATTTTTAGGCATCATACTTCTTTGGTGATTCACCAGAAGATCTCAGACCTAGAATGGGATATTCTGTCATAAACGACATAATCCTTAGATCTAGCATCATATGTTTGGTAACATTGAAATCATTTTGAAGAGAAAAATTTGTGAAAGAAGTGATTATCAATCAAGCACTGCTCGAGTTTGTGGCTTTCCAGAATGAGTTCTTTTGCAGTATATGATTCCACAAATTACCATCACACTAGGAAGTTGTCATAAGCAACAATGAAATTTAAATTTCTTATTAATTATAAAAAGAATTGTTTCGAAAATGAACAAAACTTTTCATTAGTCCTAATTAAACAAGGAATGAAATATGTATAATAATAAAAATTGACTTATAGGTCATTAGATCATATGTTTCTATAGATTGGTGGTACAATGAAAAAATTCTATCTTTATTAGATTGCTTGACAAAATGTTGAAACTTTTATTATTTCCATAGATATCTTACACCTCGTTGCATATTACTATTCCTGAAATCTGGACAAGAAAAATGGGTTTAATTATTATTTTGCGCGAAAACAGTTTTTTGACTAATTCAAATACATAAAATCACTATTCAGAAATTGTGTTAAGTTGCTGAAATTAATTTTGAAAGTAATAGCTAAATTCTATCTTCAAAATCATTGAATGAGAACTCAAAAACTTAACTTACAAGCTTACTGGTTATAGCGAAGTGCTGAGAATTGATTTCATTTGCTTCACCTTATATTACAGATACATAACAAGCTATTGATTGACGAACATACTAATCTTGAGTAAATTTAAATAACAAGGAATATTTTAAGTTAATACGGATTTTTGAGCTTCCACACAGTTTCCAATGAAATTTTGATTTCCAAATGGATAACTTTCGGCACCCACCATTTTTACTTGAGTTGTGGAATACAAATTGAGCTTTATAACCTATTTGTATCTCTTAAAGTGTTTAACAAACAAAGAGAAAATAGGTTTATTTATAATTTCTTGAAAGAAAAAGGATATAACCTTATAGAGTCCGGGCTTAGAAATCAAGACAAAATATCATGGTCATTTGAGCTTGGTTTCTTCAAAGCCTGTGATTTCAAGTTATAAGACTGCTGAAATCTAATGAAGCTTCAAATAATAAATGTTGTGTTGTGTAAATTTTGAGAATAGTGTACCCCCATTCGGATATTCTTCACTTCATCTGACAAAGGTTCAGATCGACGAAATCAATTGTAAATACCCCGTTATTCTCCACTCTCTAGCTCTAAAATCCTATACATTGTAACTGAATTCATTTTCAGGATTAAAAAAAATGAAACAAAATATTTAATGTCTATGAAACAAAATATTTAATGCCTAATATGACATTCCAATTGAATTTGAATAAGTTTAGCTTAGGTGTTTCGATTCAGATGTTTTCTCTGTCATCAGACTAAGATTAAAAAAAAATAGCAAGGTTTGTCGATAATGGCTAGATAACCCATTGTAGACAAAACAAGACAGAGACAAGTAGACAAGATTGTGTATTTTTAAACTTTTTCTCATTAATGATACTTTTAAATTACATTACAAAGGTAGGAAAATGAGGTCCTTGGAGCTGCTCTTTGCTGAATTAAGTCTGGCTTCTATTTAAAATTTAAATCTATTTTTTTATCATTTCACATTCAAGCCTTTTTTATTGTTTCGGATTTCAAACAAAAGTTTGAAGAGTTAAAATGTTTTATATCTATATTTACGTATTTTGTGTATCCATTTATTTGTGATATTATTAAAAGGGGATTTCCAATTTCTCAAATAATATTTGTTGAAAACGTGGTTGGAAAATCGGAGATGTAAAAGCATTGCAAATGTAGCACAAATCTTCATCTATAACTGCATTTTGGAAACCTGTATCAGAATAAAAGAAATCTTCCCACTGGAGAGTTGTTTGCCATCTAATTTCAATCTTTTGGCAACATATTTGCTGCGAATATTTGTATTCTATAATGGAGATCATGAAATCACACCGTCATTAACGGTTCACCAATCATTCTTACACTGAATTGATAGGAACAGCTTTATCAAATTTTTCGCCGAATTTCAAAGATTTGACCAAAAATGCTTCGATAAGCATCATACATTTTACTAGTGCATTTTCATTACATTTATTTTATTTTATTAATTTTAAACTAATTATTCTTTAATTTTTTTTTCTTAATTTTATTTTCTTATGAATGTATACATTACAAAGCATTTAACATTTTCTTAGAATATGTAACTATATAAATTAAAGTTGAATTTGCGTATTAATTACTACGTAACTATAGGATGGCTCTTTATAATACATGAAAAACCAAAATGTGGCTATTATAGACTTAATAAAGAGCCTATTATAATACATACTTCAACATAATACATACTCCATAATCTATATAGTAGATGACATGGGATTATATTGAATAACCTTTTAAAACATATTTTACAAGCAGAAATCATTTTTATGCATATTTATTCTAAATTAAAGGAAAATGATTTCTTTGCAATGAAAAATAATTCAGTTATTTTTCATTGTAAAGAAATCATTTCCTTTGCAATGAAAAATAACTGAAAATAAAGTAAATATAAGTTTAACCGACATACATAGATATCTGTTCTATGCTGGTTAAACTTATATTTACTTTTAAAGTAATTAATGAAAAAAAGTATTAACACCGCATGAAAGGTTGTGTTTGATTATCATTGGGAAACATACATTTATACAATGAATACAAATAATTTGGCATTAGCAAGAAAAACATAAATATCAACAAATATTTTTAATTAAGACGATGAAACCTATTCTCGTGAGGGATTTGAAAGAATGTTTATACATTTTCTAGAGAAAGCTATGAATCAAACTTAGGAAAAGTAAAACAACATGTATTCTGCAGTAAAAAGTAGGTGACCAATAATAGAGCTGAAGATGCATCTGTGTTTAAATATTCATTCGCACTCAGAAAACCCTCACAAGAGACGTCAGAAAAACTCAAAAATTCCATCGGAAATGCAATGGGATTCAAGAAAACAAATTCAAGCTGTTTTATTAAAATAAATGCAGGGATTAGTAACAGGACGGAGACAATAACATTCAAAGGAGATAGATTTCATTTTTCCCACAGTGAAGGCGAGGCTTTTTTAGAGCTTCTTCACATGAAAAGCGCTTGGAGTTTTGAGTGCACGTCTCTGAAAATTGATGATTGAGAACAAAGCCATTTTTAGATATGAATCTAAGCTCTCTGTAGACATCAGAGCTGATTTATAATCCGTTAGGAAGCTTATGAAAAATTTAATGATATTCGCTTCCCCCAAAACAGAAAAATGATTTAGCAAAATAACGTAAGCTATATTTATTTTCAGTGTTTTATTTCATAATAAATTGATAAGAAATGTAATATTTTAGCGAAAATTTTCAATTATTCAAAATTTAAATTTACATTGTAAAATTGTCGATGAAAATTTATTTTCAAAATTAAAAGGGCCTTTGTCATTTTTCTTGTAATTTTTGTTTCAATCAATAAAAAAGTTAAGTAATGTGAACTAGAAATAAAAGTCTTAGAGCCTCCATAACCATTGTAAAATGTTTCCAATATATTGAATGAAAGAACGTACAAATGCAATCTGATAAAAGATGACGAAGTGATGTTGCTCGGAAAAAGTCAACATATTACGCATTCTGCCTTTGACTAATACTCTGTAAAAAAAATCACCTAATTGTAATTAGAGTTAAATATTAAAACTGTAGTTATTTTTAGATGCTTACCAAGTTATTGAAAGCTTTTAGATGAATCTATAAGATAAATATTTTGTTCATTTAGGAGAATATTAAAATTAAATTTCTTTTCATTCCTTGTTGTGTTAATGTACATACACTTTTAAGAACCAAAGTCAATTTTTTTTTTTAAAGTTAAGTGTTTTGATAAGTATGTTAAATTCATAAACAAGTTTTCTTGATCAAGTGGTTTCACCTGAATACTAATTTAATATCATTTTCCTCATAAAATTCTTAGCATACTGTATTTTTCTGCAAAAAGTAAATTTTAATTAAATGATTTTCATAAAATTTAATTATTCTTTTTTAATGGAAACTTATTTTGTTGAAACGAATTACAGAAACAATGAAAATAGGAATAATAGAATAAAAGAGAAGTTTTTCTGCAACTTAAAAGTCCTTTTTCATTAATATGTTTCTAATAATATATTCATTAAATAAGCCTTTTTTTTTTCTCTGGTCATTAAATTGAGTTACTATTTATTAAGTAGTTTATAACACTTTATATATATATATATATATATATATATATATATATATTAATCTTCAGGATTTTTATCTGTTTTCATTTTATTGTGTAATGATTTTATTGCAAGTTTAATAAACTAAACCTTAAAGGTACAAGAGAGAAAAAAATATCCCCATACCATTTCTATTTTAATAAATTTAAAAATTAATTTTTCCAAGTTCATAAATTTCAGTCAGGAAGTTCAAAAGGAAGTGAACAGTTTTATACTGTTTAAATTTGATTCTAGTTCTAAGTAATTTTAATTGAAATAATTATTTTAAGTTCATAATTTCTAGGACTAATTCATATTCATTCAGATGTATTTAGTCATTAATTTCCCTGTTGATAAGTAAATATTTTTGAATTATAAAGCAAGAGAGTTGTAGAGTACCAATGAGCAACTTAAATATACTACAAATGAAGCTATTCTAATTTGAGTGTATCACAACTGGTATATATTCCAATCTAAAAAGTATTTTCATTGGAACTTTATCAGTGCTGCTTTCTATAATAAAATTTAGGAAACTCTTTTTACAGTTGTCGATAATATAGCTTATGTTTTGACATCAATATCCTAAAATGGTAAAAAAATAACTTTAATAAGATGTTATTTCTTACAAATACATTACAAAAATTTTATTTCATATTCCTATACACGATAAGAACTTTTTATTTGAAGCGAAAAAAATATTATTCATTGAAATATCGCAATATTAGTCATAAAATATTCTACAAAATCCATATTATATTTTTTTGAAAAAATATTTTTATTTTAAAAAAAGAAACCAACAATTTTCCATTGGCTTTCAAGATGGCATATAGGTGAGTACAAATCCTTTCTATTTAATCTTTTGTTATAAGACCTAGTTTTACACTCAGGAGAAAAAAACCCATTGATCTTCACACCTGTAGTTGCTTATTTACGTTTCACGTCAAGTTATAAAAAGTTAAGGATATGAGATTACATAAAATGTTGATTTTATAAAAAAAAGGAGTAAGTTCTTTTAAGTATATGTTTATAAAGTCTGTAGAAATTAATGAATGAATAGTAATCATTTTTATACTTTTAGAGTAAACGAAAACAAAATTTCTAGTTCAGTATAATTTTTTATGTGCTATTCAATAAGCATGTATAATATATTTAAATGTGAATAATAATTTCTCTGTAATAAGTTCAATTTATTTATTTAGAAATCAATGAATTAACTACAAAAATAAGTTGTCTTATGTAATATGACTTGCATTTTCTAATTTATGGAAAATAATTTACGCTTTTATATGTACCTTATTTGCTAATTTTATATAAGAAATGAAATTATTAATGTCCACATTCATAGAATTTAATATGAGTAATAAATATAAGAAACATTATTTTGCCTCATGTTTTTATTAGATTCATAAATATCACCAGATTGCTCAGGGATAACACATTGTGATCTTTTATGAAATATCTTGTTTGCTTGTTTTATCATTGCATTTTGAAAACTTATTTTCTTTATTGCTATCTCCTAACAGCTATGGATACATGAAAAGCAATTGAGAGGAGGGGGAATTACAAGCATTTTGAGCAAAGTTAGCAACACCTTAGTTCATCACTTACCACCAAGAGACAAATGACATAGAGTTTAAATTGTCAAAATCATAAATACAATATAACAACTTTAAACGTACTTTTCTTCTATTGCTCATGAAATAGATGTCTTTCTATCTGTAAATACAATTCGTTTCAAAATTTGTTCAATATAAAGATGACTTACAGTTAGTTTGCTTTACTGTATTTCATTTTTCACCCATTCACTGGTTTATCAGATTTCAAAATGCCAAATCAGCTCTTATTGCAATTAATCCTATATCCTATTTAATGAGGTTATACAGTGATTAAGTTTACACTTTAATAAAAGTAAATTAAAGATTGTTTAGAAAAATTAAATACTAATGAGACACTTATGTACAAAAAATACGTTTCTATCATTATTATATCAGTTTTATTTCAGTCTATTGTCAGTTTCTAGTATTGAACACGAAGAAAGGTTCTGTAGACGAAAAGGAGGAAAGCTTTCCTGAAGGAGTTTCAAGAATTAATTAGAGATTTGTGACATCTTTGTGGTACAGTTGTGAGTTAATGTCTGATAAGAGGTATTTTAGAAGCCTTATTTTACGAGAGACCGTCAAAAAATATATTAATTTCACTGCATTTTGAGAGTAACTCATTCGCGAAAGTTTCTTAGTAGTGTGGTGGAGTAGAAGATTGGGGACGAATATAAAACCTCAAGTGCTGCTCTTGTCTTCAAAAGAAATAAAGCCTTCTAAATATATAATCGGAACTAATTTTAAAAACACACATGTAACTGTTTTTTTTTTGTTTGTAAAAGTACTTATTAAAAACAAATATGCATAAATTGCTGATTTAAAAAATAATCCCAAGAATATGAACAAAGGGTACTCTTGAGCTAACATACTGAAAATTTAGAATATTTTCAAAAACTTCTTACAGGAAAAATAAAGTTTGCATTATGATCTTTTTTAAACTGCATATAAGCTGCTCCATTTGAGAACCAAAATTAAAAATTTGTATTTTTTCAAAGCTCTTGCAAGATTTTCGTTAAACCTTATTATTCAACCAAAATCAAAACAAAACTAGAAAACGCTAGAATCTATTTTTGGAAATATTTATGGTTTTACTAAGAAATGAAATCAAATGTACCACTCAACATAAAAGTTTTTAATAATAATACGAACTCGCTTTGGCGTTTTTGTACAACAATATATAAACGAAAATAACAACTTTCTCTCATTTCAAGAGCAAAACCGTTTTTGAGTTATTATATTTTTTTAAAACTCAAGTTTTTATGAAATTACAATTTCGGGGAAATTGTATTAAGGAACTCTTCTTATTATTGATATATGTGTTTTCTAACATTGCAGTCTTATTCAGTCGTCACAAAATGGGACATCTGTACTAATTTTTGTAATTTGTATCGCAGCTAGATAAAATTATAGGATTTTCAATGGATTAATAAACTGGCTTAATTAACTTAGTTAATTACCTATTAAAAATTTTTTTTCTCTATGGTACCCGATTTTTTTTGTAAATTTTGTCAAAGAATGGTCACAAATATTTCATTTTAAAGCTTTTAGGAGCCATATGCTACTGTTTTATGTTCAAGCGAAACATGATTTTTCTTTTTCTTAACATCTCAGTATAGTTTGATAATTTGTTAAGATTTATTAACTATTATACGGCCCATTAAATATCCAAAATATCTGATCGTAACTTCATAATTGAATATTATCTAGGCTATTGGACAGAATTGCATAAAATTTTGGAATGATTCTTACTCATGAGAAATCCAAATATGTAAAGTTTTAATGTTTTGTATTTGATTGTTTTCGAAATTGTATTTAATAGTTTTGTTTCTTGCTGTAAAATTATTTTTTAAAAATTTTTCATGTTCTTAGAGTGAAAAATATGTATTGCTTAGAGTATATGTAAAAATATTCAAAAAAATATGTCGAGTGAATTTTTCTTCCTTCAAATATTTGAAACTTATTTAATAATTGGAAACCTGTTCTTATACGTCCCTATAACTTAGAAATTAACTAGCAGAATTTTAGGAAATTTGAAATTTTGGTTGTTTATAAGATGTGAAGTCAGTTACGAGAAAAATGAAATTCGATTCCATATGATAAAGATTCTGTTTTAGTGGTTAATTATTTATGTTAAATACACCTGAATTGTCTAATCTATTAACACCCTAATTTAGATCCTTTTGGGCCATAAATATATTAATTTTATGTAGCTGATAAGATAATTGCAGAAATTTTATTAAGTGTCCTCCTCTGTTTTCTCTACTGCCTTTTTTTTCTAATCGTAGCGTTTGTGATGGTTATGTTAAATAACAAGTAATCATATTTTTTGTTTACAATAAATATTTTAACTATAGATTATATTAACAATAAGTTGTCTGTTGCGATTACATTTCCTATGATTGTTAACATTATTTTCCAGGGGCTAGTTGCAAACTGGAATAATTATTACAATTGTTCCAATGTCAGTGCACACGTCCTTTAAAGAAAACGATTAGAAGATCTTCGAACTTTTTTCTATTTTGGAATATTTGTGAGCAATAAAATTGGCTTTACCCCTTTAAAACAAAAAGAATCAATTTTTTTTCTGTTGTATGGATAGCTGAAACTATTATTTTAGTTACTGGTTCCTTTTCACTCAGACCTGTGGGAAAGAAAATGACATTTACAAGAATGTAGCATGCAGTGCGATGGTACTTGAGTTCCCGGGAGATTGGATTTTTATAAGATCAATTCTTGATCTTGACCTCAAAGTTCATGGGAAACAGAAATATTGCTTAACTTTTCATAAGGGTTACTGCTGTATTGTCCCCAGGATCTTTGTCACGATGTAAGGATACTACTAATGAATTAATTTATTCAGTGTGGTCCCCACGCATTGACTCAAAGACATTCTTAGAAATTTAGGACTTAAAATGTTTTTAATGACTTATCAACCAAACTTTTGATCTTTCGGTCGAAATTGTAGATTTCATTTTAGCTGGATACGTTACCTTTTTTAAC
This sequence comes from Nephila pilipes, assembly GCA_019974015.1. NCBI lineage: Eukaryota > Metazoa > Arthropoda > Arachnida > Araneae > Nephilidae > Nephila > Nephila pilipes. Next base: position 9,441 of record BMAW01123903.1, read on the forward strand.
AAAAGAGACTGCTGTATTTTAATGCCACTGGTTGCATCAAAGTCAGTGTTAATCGTGTCGAGTCGCGGATTCAAGACAAAAGAATTATCGTATAAAATAATAGCATATTAGACAGTACTGGGTCTTTAAGTCCTTAAGTAGAGTGGTGTGGAATTTAATCAATTAGATAAAAGCTAATTTATCGCCCTTGTCATTTGACCGTGAAGTAGCATTATTTAATTTATTGTCAATAGCTTTTATTCTGCTTTACAGCAATGTTAGTTTAAACAAAATCAAAAGTATAATAACACTGATTAGGCCAGCTTTCTTTTTGCGGCATTAATTTAATTAGGTAAACAAGTACAAATAGAGAAAAATTAAGTGAAACTGCGTTAATAAATTAATTAAATGTGATCACATAGATGCAACAATTTGTATCTTTACGACTGCTCTTAAGCTTAGACATGAGAATAAATTTATTTTATTTATAGCTTAGGTTTTCATAATGCCCTTCCAAAAAATCCGTGAGGACAAGAAAAAATAAATCACCCATGAGCGAAAAACAAAAACTGCCGAAAAAAAACCTCATGAGTTTTTATATGAGAAAAAAAAATCTGAAAAACAATTACTAAAAAGAGAAAAAAAATAAAGGAAGATTAAAGTAATTAGCGCCTTAAGGAAAATATAAGCTGAAATTTTCAAAAATTACAAGTAACGACTTAAAAAGAGAGATAGAAAAAGAGAAGAAAGAGTTTTAGAAGTTAAAATGATTTAATATAAAAAAATGTTTAAAGATCTTTTACAAAAATGTTTTAAAAATGCTGCATTAAAATTGATACAGCTCTTATTTAAAGGGATAGAAATTCAAGATAAAATTTGGAATATATAGAAGCATATTCTTATTAGTCATTTGCATTTTTTAAAACTGCATCATTAGAAAAAGTTTGAATAATTACAAGAATTTAACCACATTGTCCATCAGCTTCACCTTGAAGTATTTGAAATTACATATATTTTTCAAATTACTGCATCATGCAATACTTGTAAAAGAGTTTTCGAGTCTGATCCACATTGATAGGGTTACTCAACTAAGAAATAATGGAATATAAAAGAATGAAATTAAAATTATATTAATTTGTCACAAGTTTTAAAAACAGAGAACAATAATATAAATAGCAAAAAAATTAAACGAAAATTTGGGATTTTTAGAAATAAAAAAAAAAAAAAAAAAAAACTAAAAATCTATACTAGTAACATTGATTTAATTATAATTTTTGAGAAAGGGAGTTATATATTTAAAAGTTAAACATCTGTCACTTTCAAAGCTCAATTCCATAAGAACATTTCGATTTATTATTCTAGAGTTTACATAAAACTTTTAAGCACTTTTACTAGCTCATATCAGTTTAGTGATTATCGTACCGCATTTCAAATATTGGAAATGACACCAAAGTAGAATTTTGCAGGAGAAATTACTCACAGTTATAGTTTTCCTCTGCCTTCTTTTCAAGACGAACAAAATTCTTATGAAGATACGTTTCCTTCCTGCACTTTTCTAAAAAGAAAACGTCAAATTTAAAAATCTTTAACCTGCATCCATCCTCTGAATTAAACGTCTTTTATAAAATCTATACATAAATATATCGTTTTTCGTCACTATAAAGTTATCTTCTTTTTCTATATACAAAAGGAAAAAAGTTGTTTGCAGTTCGATGCTCACTTAATGCTCTAATCTACAGAACGTACTTAAAGTGGTAGATATAGAGTAAACCGTAGGTTTCTGAACTTTTTCATGGTTCTAAATCTTTTATCCTATATTTTATTATATCGATTTTCACTTCTTTGAAATGATGCATTACCTACCCTGAAAAAGAAAATTACTTTAAAAAATGTCTGTTTTCTGAAACTTTAGTAAACATTTGCTTTGAGTTTCTTAAAGAGTATTAATTTAAGCCTTAATTTTGTAGCATTAGATTAATCTTAAGATATGCTTATTACTATGTGGTTATTAACATGAATACGAAGGGGGGTTGCTAAGGTTCCATTATTACTATGAAATAACCAAGATACTTAGATAAAATTTATTCTACATATTAAATGACCTTTATGTGCATAAAATTGTAAATTACAGCTATTAATATTGATTTATTTAGTTTCAAAATGTCGTATATTAAATAATACGCAGCATCGTATTGTCTTATTTATTACATAAATTAATCGAAATAGACACTTAATAATTTTTGTTTATTATTCTTAAGACCTCTCTGCATAATCATCATCCAAATTTGTACATTTCTCCCAGCATTCCTTGACTTTTCGAAGGTCGTCATTGTATAACTCAGCAGATTGAACTCTAAATTATCTAGACTGCAGGTTACTTCAATCTACGACTTCCTGAAACTAAACAAATCAACTTTAATTGATGTAATTTATAATATTATATACATAAAAATTAATTAATACGTAAAATAAGTTTCATTGTCTCAGATTTTCTTAGTAGTAATTAAACCTTTATGATATCCCTAAGTATTTACATAACCAATAAACAGGCATGTAAATTGAAAATATTTACTTCTCTAGAATTTGTAAATAATTAAGCTATGTTATCATAAAAACTTTCTTGTAAAATCAGTAACAATAAAATCATTATATCTTCCTATTTATATACAGGAAACGAATAAAACAGCATGGAATGATATAATCAGTTAAAAAAGTGGAAATAAATTAGCTGAAAAGTTTATAAAATATCAGTCGTTAGAGTATTATATAAAACATCAAGTAAATATGTATTAAGAAATATTCTACATTTGACACTCATTATAAACCTATCTAGAATATCATACTGATGTTGAGAAAATTATTTAATTTCAGACATCTCTAAAATAATTAACTACATTAAGTGTCTTATATGTTTTTCACGCTATGAAAATTTGTATTGCTATAAGAATTCCTACCGATTTAGGTTTACTAAATAGAAAATAAAAGTTTATTTTTCTCAAGAGAACTTAAAAACAATTAGATAGACGAAACAGCAAACGACATTTTTATCATACAAACATACCTACAAATGATTTATTAGCTTATATTTTTATAGCACTAAACTACCTCCGAATGGTTTGTAAATCAATGAGTTATTTTACTTGAATTTAACGATAAGATATATAATGGTCTTATCACACATTATTTTTATAAATACTAATAGACATATCCTTAAAATTATTATATTTTGTCAAGATGTATTATGCTTTAAGTAAAGAAACAATATTTACGATTTTTAAGCAAATTCTAACTTCTTATCATACAATAAATATAAAATTGGCAAACATGGAATTTGATATAAGAATAAATACTTTTAAAATAACAATTTAAGAAGTTAACAAATTACAAAGTTCACAATCGTACTATCCTCTTTATACGTTTTTGAACACATCATTATCGCATAACATTGCATCGTCATTATGAGTGCTTATAATTTTCTCTTTTCTTATAAAATTGGTGTTTAAGTCAAACATTTTAGTAGGATTTTAATAATTTACGGCTATCTGTAAAAAATGAGGAAAAAGTTACTTTCCAAAAAATCCTTTAATGTTCCTTTTGCGATGCTCCTTCAAATATGACTTTAAAAAAAATGTGTTTTTCAATATCATGCTTTTTAAGAACGTGAGTGTATTACTTTCTTTGATTGAAGACTTTTTTCCCTTTCTTCTTTAAGGTGTTTTTAAACGCCTTCGTAATTACGGAACATTAATTTTTTTTTCACAGTCCATCCACTAACTTCTTCGTTAGCGTCATAATGGGTTATTAAATACTTTCCAACTTTAGCAGGCTTTTAAGGGTTTTGGCAGGGCTACATTTCGGATGCAAGTCTTATCGGCGTTAATGTGCTACCGAGTTTCTTTCTTTCACAATTCCCACTTTTTTCAAATTGCTCAAGCAGAGAAAATGGAAGTTGAAAAAAGAAGAGAGTCATCAATATGTAAACTATTAGACTCGAAAACTTTCGCTCCGAAGCAAAAGTTAAAAGGAATGTTGGATAAAATTATCTGTATAAATCATTCATCTTTGCTGTCTTCTTAATTATGATTTTTTATCCATCACGTATTAATCAAACATATTGTTGGAACTTGAAAGTATTGGTTAATTGATTTTATTAATGATAATTCTAGCAGTATATATGAACTGTGCTGACGAAAAACTCAATTCTGCTTCACTAAAAGTACCAAAACTTTCATAGAATCTGAGTTCGAGCTGATTTAAAAAAACAAAGTTTACTTGATTTTTGTGGTATTTATGTATTGTGATCAATAAATAATGTTTTTAAATCTGTATCTATGAGATTTTTAATTGATTTACGTTCCTTATAACTTATTATATTTCCCTCTATGATAATTTATAGATAAATTTCTGATAATTATTATCTGGACTTATATGCATTACGTGATCGTAGGGGTTTTGGTTCTTAGAAGAATTTTTAAAAATCAACTTTCAAACTTAGATTTTTTTCCTTGTCTGTTGAATGCACAGATAATATATTTTCTCTCTTTCTATCATTTCCAATTTGAAATTTTTATTCGTATTTGTCCATAGTTAATGATTTTGTATTTATGAAAATTTTTCCTTCATTTTTCATGTAATTTAAATGCGTGTACAATCAGATTACAAAGACATTCATTTGCAACTGCAATATTTGCTACAAATTTAGATCACCATATTGAAAAAACTGTCAATAAAGTAGTGTAAACGAAAATAAAATAACTTTTTTTAAGTAGAATGAAATGAAACATAATAACTCTTTTCTAGGTTATAACTTCTAATTCTTCTTAAAATATTCATTTTTTCTCTTTATAAAGAATATCGCTAAGAGAAAATACAGAGGTTTCAAAAAGACTTCTAAAAAAGCGAGAGACAGAGAACGTAATTCATTTCTTAAATGAATTACTCTCCCCGTTGTTATTTAATGTAATCCACGCATTGGAAATAAAGTCTCCATTTCAGAATGAAGAAAAAGAAATACAACTGCTTCATTAGTAAGTTTACTGAATGGAAATATTAATTAACTTTATTCAAATGGCCATTGTCATGGCTTCCATTTATCAGTCGTATTTGCTAGCATAACAAAAAAAAAGATAAATAGTATTAAATATTTGTAATATTTTAGATGATGAAGATGTAATGAAGTGGCATTTATTTAACTTATGATTTCTTTATCACAGCTTAAAATCAAAATAAATATTAGAAGTTGATTATTAAAATGAAACAGAGGGGAAAAAAAGGATATTTTCGAAAATAACTAATGCCTGTTGATGCATAATTTCTTAAGTGTATTTTGGATCTTGGGAAGTCACAAGAAAATAAAGAAAAACATTTAATATGGATCCAGAATTTCTTGACTTGAATATATTGAAGTTATTGCATATTTGTAGTGTTTTGCTTATTTCCAATAAGGCAAAAGTATTGAAAAGGAAGGAATTATTCAAAGACGTACAGTAGGTTTCATAAATTTAGAAAATGGAATTCCACTTAAAATAAATTACAATAATGGAAAAAAATTATACAAAGTAATGTGACCATATCAAAAAAGCAAGAAAATTCAAAAATGTTACTAGTTGAATGTGCTCGAGGTGCCGAAAGAAAATTTTAAAAAATATTAAATTACATGCGAAAGCACAAATAATTAAAAATGGAAGAATAGATTTTAGTAACCAGATAGAAAGTTTGTGATAGCAAACTGGAAATAAATTGAAAATTTTTGGCATAAAAATAAAAACATGAATACTTCAAATATATTTCGAATGTTTTGTAGAAATGTTCTTCAGAGATTTAATATTCTACTAAAAAATACTGATTTCATCAAAGATCTAGACAGAATGTCTCCTTTAAAGATATGGCAATAATGTTATATATTCTATAGAACCATGTTTGGAAAATAAAATGCAGCAGTGTTGTTTATAAAGTAATATAAATATATTACAGTTGCTAAATAAAATATTAGTTAGTATAACAAAGTCAAACTCTGAGCATTAATATGCCTTATTTGAAAAAAAACTGTTACGGAATATTACTATCGGGAAAAATGATAATTTTGATTTAAAATTATAATAAACCTTCATAAAATATAAGCTCTTTCATTAACACTTCCTCTTAATAGCTTTCCCAATATCTCGATAATGTCCTCTATTCCATTGTACTTTTTCTAAAAGGTAAAAAAACCCATCTTTTTCTTTATCAGTTTTCATATTAAGAATGGTTATAATATAAGAGGCTGATTATTGAGAGAGAGATTGTATATTAACTAACTGGGAATAGTAGGTTAAAAATTTAATGGTGAATCAAAATAATTTCTTATAAATATTCATTAATTATGAGCTCATTTTTGCATATAGTAACACAAAAATGTTGAAGTTGTTGATAGGGAATACTGAATCCTGAATTTTATTTTTCAGAATTCTATGTAAGTCATGTTCGAGTCTTAGATATTTTACTATTTGACACTAGAATTTATTTATTGCATATTAAATATAGCTAGAACTTACTATTTGAATCACTTGAAAAAATTAGCAGTATCCTACTAGCTTCTTTGCTATTTTAACTTTATGCTATCTGTTTTTCAAGACTGTTTGATTTGAAACATATACATTTTCAAGGTTTCACCATGTAAGTGAATAATATATATTTTTGTAAAATTTAAAGTATATATGTGAAAAGTAATGTACAAATGATTATTTTGTTTCGTGTGTAATTTGCACCACAAGTTTGTAGATTTCCTATACGTGGGGAAATGTTCATGTAAAAAAATTGTTCTGTTTGATTCATTTTTTGAGTTTTTAATAACACATTTGTTCTGTACTAATGTTAATTTTTATTTTTAAAAAAATATTTAGGGTTTTTATCTTAATTTTTTTCAATGAAATCGATTTAGCTTTCAATTTCTATTCAAATAAATTTTTGTTATTATAATCATTTTCTTTATGATATATTTTCTTAATGTGGATAGTTTGGCTTATAATTCTAAAATAACCCAGACTAACAGTCTAACGCATGTTACAAACATAGATAGTTTATTTTCCAAATTAAGGTGTCCTTCAATTTTTTGGTATTTTCTATTCTTTCACTTTCTTTACCTTTTTTAAAAATTTTACTGGCATTTGTCTACTTTGTTTTCATTTATTTCACTCTCTTTTTAGTTTATAAAATTCTTTTTACAGTTATATTTGAATAACACATTCTTGTTCATTTTCCTGTTTGCAATTTTTATCTGTCCATTTTAATAGATGGCTTAAGATTTCATTCTTATTGGTTCAGTTTTGAATTTTTACGCATTGTTATAGTTTAAATTTTTAAAAAACTTAATAGTTTATTTGTGATTTAAAAAAATTGTTTATATATATATATATATATATATAAACAATTTTTT
>BMAW01123903.1:17233-38946 GCA_019974015.1 Nephila pilipes
CAAAACTTATGGGTAAAATTTAAAGGGTGATAGAAAACATCAAAACGAGCCATTTTCACCATAAAATGCAAAAGCGAAGAGCAATCTGTTGACCGATAGACGAAACTGCAATTGAAAGCATAGAGCGCGAGTTTTCTTACACATTATCATTTCTACCATGGATTTCAGGAGGCATGGCGACGTAATTATCAAATTGCCCTGCCTCATGAAATCCACGGTAGAAATGACGATGAGTAAGAGAAATCGTGCTTCAGGCTTTCCATTAAGATGTCGTCTAACGGTTAACAGATTGCTCTTCGCTTTTGCATTTTATGGTGAAAATGGCTTATTTAGATGTTTTCTATCCCCCCTTAAATTTTTGCCCAAGTGTTTCGAAACACTCTGTATAATAAATGTAAACAATAACATAGTAATAATGATTGTAATTGTAGAGATAAATAAGAACATATTAATGAAGAGTACCTAACCTGTGATTACAGGTAATATAAATATTGTTAAACATAAAAGTATCAGAAAAACTTTGAATAAAATTACACGTTTCAGAATTACTATTTTTAACAATGACAATTACATTAACGAAAAAATAAATGAAGTATTATTAATTTTTAACACATTTCACTATTAAATATAATTTAGCAATTGATGGTTTTAAATTTTATATTAATGCAGAGCTGAAAAATCTAAAATTTAAGAAAAAGGAGATCACTAACATTAGAAGTCTTAAAAGTTCTGTTAAAAAGTTACAAGATGAATTTATTATTTGTTATATTGATAAAGTACTAATAAATTATCCTATAATTTATAAGAAACTTTATGTTAATTTAACTTATGAGCATTTGAGTAATTATAAAGCTTTTATTAAAATGTATAACTGAGATAGAGAAATAACTAATAGAAAAAAAAAACTTTATGCAAAAATTAGGTTATACAATGCATGTAGTTAAATTTCCTCATATATTTTTAACTTCTGAGTTTCTATTTCTAAATTTTGAAGTACCTATTAAATTTAGAAATGTGATCAAAATGATTTCAATACGTACATTATTAAATCTGGTAAAATCTTAAATAAAGTTTCAGTGATTATAATTTGTAATATATATACATATATATTTATATATTTGCAATTATTTCACTTAAAATTTAATATTCATATTAATTGATCTCCATATTAATATTAATTCTCCTCGTGCTAATACTATTGATGAAAAATTAATTTAAAAGCTCTACTTTGGATTCTAAAAAAAATATTTAAATGTGAAAAATATATAACGTACAATCCTTAAGACAAAAGTTATTGTTATTAAAATGTTTATAAATTTTAAAAGGCGTATTATGTTTTTTAAAAGTTGTAGTATGTTTGTTAAATGTTTTTACGGAGATATAATGGTAGAATAGGAAATATAGTTTTGTTATTGATTTTAACTTCAACGAACAATTGGATTGTTCCCCCATTGTGCACAACAAAGCACATAGTTTAAAATTTTTGTTCACATCCATTTAGGTTTGTTATTCCATTGTTGTACTGTTTCTAAACCATTTGCTTTTTAAAGCAGGCTACCCACTTTAATTACTATGGTTTCAATAATTTTAATAATATGTATTAAAATAGCCCTTTTCTTCACAATTCAAAGCTACAGAATGTGTTAAAAGCAGATAACTTGAATTTCTAAGAAGTTATTTTTTTTGCAAGTCGGAAATAATTGGTGACGATAATAATAATGTATCGAATACAGATTAGAAATATTTTTCTCTTAAATTTAAAATGGATTTCTCTTCTTCAAAAGTACAATTTATTCTTGAGAGCTGTTTAATACTTGCATCGTCTATCGGAAATGCTGGACAAAGACTACATAACGGTGAAAGGATTGGGAGAGTTTAAATGTTTTGAATATATTAGAATTAACCTCTTTCCACTTGTTCTATTCGAGTACATTCATTATAGGAATTCATTGTTTTCCCATTATAATAATTTTCATTCTAAAGCAATGGCCCATGATAGTCATATGCCACAAGAAAGAGGCAGGAGATTATTGATATTCGAATCACTGTTATGAATTCTAGTGTTTTATAATTAATATCTTATAAACTTTGCAACTACTCCAAAGAATATTCTTTCGAAAATATAATTCTCCACCAAAACTTTCCCCCTTTCATCATTCACACAATTAGCTAGTGAATTCTTTACATTAGATGAGTTAATTCTAAGCTACGTATTTAATTAGGAAATGAAGCATTCTTTAGTTCATCTATGATCACATGGAGAAATAGTATAGGAAAAAAGCAGGAATATTTTTTCTGATATATCAAATTGTACATTTTAGAGGACTCATTATAGATGTAGATTAAAATAATGAGTAAACAAAACCAAAATGATGCTTTTTAAAGTATTTACTTTTTCACTTTGTAAGTTAATATCCTCCCAAATTTTGCTTACAGAGGTTTAAGAAAGTAATTTTAGCAAAAATAACAGAAGTATATGATTTTGAGTAAATTAGTTTACTGCTATTTCCTGAAAAAAAAATTATATTTTGAACTATTAACTATTTCTGATATAAAATTATAAATACATAACAAATGAAACAAAGTTTTAATATCGATTTATAAATCTGGCTCGAAAGGCATATATTTCAATATTTGTTTTTGACTCATTTAAAGCAGAAGCCCTCTAGGGAAATAGTTCTCTTATTAACCAAAGAATAGAGAACAAAAATTGTCCCCTTTTGATAATATTCAGAGTTTGTATTAAATGTTATGCTCACAGGTGAAAACAAGATTGAACTTTATGTATTTATTATATAGCCTTAAATATTGTCTACTTAGTTTTTATATTAAGTTTTTGGTATCAAAAAATTCCCTTCCAAATTCCTGATAATTGCAGTGTGAATTCTTCTGATTAAATATTATTCCCTTACACTATTTTCAGAAAAGAGTCAGTTTGTCCTTGTTCTATAAAATTTAATCTGCGACTTCAAAAACAGTATCTTTATTATTCGGGATAGTACAAGAACAGTCGTTTATAACATAAAAAGTCCCAAGCTTTTGAAACGAAAATTTCAGTCAAAGATGTTAAAATAAAATGCAGAACTTGAATAGAAATGTTTTCAGAAATGGGGAAATTCTTTCACTGTCTCAAAAATATTTAGGAACAGAAATATATTATAGACGCACACCGAGTCAATTTTAAACTTATATGAATGACAAATATTAACATAGCCATAATACTTGAATGTCTGGCTTACTTTATTTTCAATATTTTCAACTGAACTTAATTATATTCTTTGATTAATGTAAAATGATAAATATAAGTAGGAAATTCTATCAATATATTTCTGATCCAGAGAACTAAAATTCTGAATTGTTTTTCATAACTTGCCAATTAAAAAATAGTGGCAAAAATCAAGAAAAACATGCTACTGTATATTTGCTGAAAAGCTGTTCCAGACTTCTGAAAAACGCCAGACTGAAAGCAAACTTAACATGGAAACAAAGTTGATAACTCCTCCATTACATATCTGTTTCATAAATCTATAGCAAAATAGACGCTTAAAATAATCATACTTTGAAAATGTTGTTATATTCACGTGCATTTAAAAAAAATACATTTCTTTTGTAAAATCGATAACATTCAATTAGCAAAACAATTAACTGTAATAACGATTTTTATAAACTTCTTGTTTTATTCCTCATATTTAAATAACACAAGAATAAGTATAAAAAGTTTAATCATGTAATAATCTTCCTGTGTAATTTATTATTTTTTCTCTGTTTTAGTAGAAAAAATGTGAGCAATTACTTTAATTTTAGAGTTGAAAATAGTTAATGATCTTATAGTTGTTACTCAAATTTTACAGTTACTATATGGAAGTTATGTGCAATGTATTCCAATAAAATAACTGATATCATGAGTAATTGAACTTTTTCTTTTTTAATCCGCTAACAAAAAGATGATAAAAATTACATTTTCTTCACTAATTAACAGAAATGTTTGGTTTGAACATACCTTAAAAATGCAATGTTTAAATAACTAGACAGCATATAATGTAAATAAAAATATATGAAAAACATCTTGCCTAGATACATTTCAATTAAAAAATCTGAATATACTGTAATCAATATATGTTCTGATAATTGCAACCCCAAACACTGGGTATGAATGGAAACTGCATAAAGTGAGCTGCATATTTATATGTATTTCAAAGGCGGCAAACGTTCTTAATATTCTGAAGTTGGGATTGATTTAGAATATACAACTGAGTACGTTATAAATTTTTCATCTTTTTCAAATGGATGTATAGTTTTAAATGTTATTTCTAGCAACGTAGAAAATTTATTCTTTATTTCTAGCCACCATTTTCATCTTCATCGACCATTATGCTGTCGTTTTTCCTTCCTCCAATAGAATCTATGGAAGATTCGCATTTCGATAGCAGTTTCGAATTGCTGTAGCTTGACTTATATCCAAAACATTTCCGGTCAAATGGAGATATGTAATAATTCCGGAGGTCATTTCTTAACAGCATAATTAACTGCATTTTGTAGTGAGATTTGAGGCTGTGAATAACAGCCTGATCTATCGGTTGCAGCAGAGAAGTTATGCTGGGGCGCAGGAAAACAGAAATGATGTAATTAAGAGTTTTTTAAATGGGTGGGAATGCAATTGTCTACCGGGAGCAGAATTTTGCACCTTATTTTCACCAATTCATGGTTCCATTGAGGAAACTGTTTTTAAAACAAATCAGAAATCATTCAAGTTTTTCGATTTGCTTCGCAACTTACGAATAACTTTTAAAGTTCTTGAAATATCTAGGCATTTGATAATTACCAATCCCTTAATTACCTAGACATTTGATTATTAATAATTTTAGAATTTTCATCTATCCTTATTTGTACTCACGAAAGCAGTTACTTTAGCTCAAGACAGTTTCCCGCCAATGCTTTTCCCCCTCTTAAATCTTAAAATTTGATTTGCAGTCATTTTGTAAATCAATTCTCTTTAATTAGCATTAAAATATATTTCTCTTCATAATCTCGGGCTATATTGGGTCTCACTAAAGTCTTCCAGTTTTCCATATCCGATTCGGAAATGCTGAATGCATTACCCTCAATCTTAGCGCATGAAATATTGTCCCTTTGTTTTTTAAATCTGTCCAGACAGCAGTTAAAGCATGCGGAATCATTTTCTTCACAATTAAGCAAATTCATTTGCTTTGTTTTGGAGCATGACTCCTGTCTTAGGAATAATTTCATTCCGAATAATAAACCACTTTAAAAAAGCTTCTACATTTTTCTGTTTGAGCGTAACGTAGCTTCTTAGCTCCATCCAAATTTATTTCGTAAGCAGCGATTCTTATCATTTTATCCTCAATTGAAAATGCTTTTCTGTTTACTGAACTCATCGTTTTCACTAATTTGTTTCAGGATATTGCAGAGATTGCAAATTTTTTATTCAATATGGAGCACCAACATGGATGTAAAACAGCTGATAAAAGGGAAGGTGACATCAGACGACGCCACTATAATCCATTCCACTAATGATATGATTATTTAGGGAGTGTTTTGAAAAATAAATATGTGTACTGGACCAGTAGATTCATAGAAAGGGAGATGAGGGGGAAGAAATATTCCTCATTGAGTATTAGACAAGTGGTCATTTCTTAGAAAGGGCGAGGGAGTTAGAGTAGAGTAATTTGAATTGGCTGATTGTTTTATTGGACTGATTAAGCCTTGCGTCTTTTATTTCTTGTCAACATGAACTGTTAAATAAATGTCTGTTTCTTGCCCAGAAAAATTTGGATTTGAGAGGAAATTTAGAAATTCAGTCATTCGAATTCCTAATACGTGTGTGCAAAAATGAAAAACTGAAAAAAAAATCTGTGGAAGGGAAATTTCAGTTAAATATAAGCGGACTTTTTATCAAGAGTTCAATATAAATTTTTAAAATAACATTAGTTAGTTGAGAGTGCAGTTGAGATGAGAGTAAAATCTCACTGCAACTGAGAATTCATTATATCCCGGGTTTACAATAGCGAGGTTTGACTGTAGTTGAAAGACTAAATGTTATAAAGAATTACTATACAGAGGATTAAATCTTATCACAAAATACCTTAAATAAAGTACATTTTCTATTGATTCTACTCATAAAATTACTAAATGGCAATTTTAGTATACTTTGATATGCAGAAATGATAAACGATTCGGAATAAATTAATGTATGCAAAATAATATCAACAGTTCTCGTCACAACAAACTGTTGCGTGAGGCCACAACAACCCACACCATTCAACCTGGCCTGGAAGATATACTGTAATTTTATCAAGAATTTACTAGTTAAGTTGTTATTGTACGCAACTAAAATTTCCTTATTTGCTGGTATTAGTAATATGAAAATTATAAATTTATAAAGGCTACTTTGAACTCTTTATACTCTTGTTTTTAATATTTTCTAATGTTTTTTGAACATTTTTTTCAGTCAAGCCAATTAATCAGTTTTAACAGCATATTGTTTATTTAAGAAATAAAAACTTATCATGCATAATTACAATATTAAAATAATTGTCAAATGAAGCTACTTTAAAATCAAAGTATAGAGACAAACTAATTAAAAATATAACTGTTGAGATTTACTCACAATAGATAGAAGACATATGTACTAACAAGATATATCTCCTTAATACAAGCCTTTGAATAACTCCTATTGCCACCTGCTAAGTCATTCATTTTACTTTCACTTATGATGTCTTCACATTTATTGTATTTTATTTAACAGCGTGGAAACTAATTCTTGTTACACAGTTTGGTGGCAAAAGGGATGAAAGTTCCTTAAAGACTTATCTTGATTACTTTCATCCAATACTAACTCAAAGTAATTAAATGCTTCTAGTTTTCAAAGGAGATGCCGTAGTTCAAGCAACAATGTTGCAAGTATTTTTAGAAACATACTAATACTTGAGCATTAATATCAATATTTTGTTGTCAATGGGCTCAGAAAGAAACCTTTATCAGGATTACGGCGTACTGAAAGAGTCTCCTTTGCACAAGATTTATATACATATTAATATGAAATATAGCAGATACAATTTTTTTATATCGTCAGTAACTGCAGTTATTTAATTTCATAAAATGTATAAAGTTCCAGAATATAATGGAATATAGTGTGGTATTTCACTATTTTTATCATGTCCGACAGCTTAAGTTTTAGCTTAAAGTCTAAGCACAGATAATTCTAATTAAAAATATAGTCAAGATAATCTTGAAAACACTTTTTTAAATATACTGTTTAAGAAGAATGCTCTATCGGTTCTTGAATACACAACGTGGTTATAACAAGTTCATTAAGATATCCGGAGTTAAATCTAAATACTAGTTTATTAAAGTACCAAATTTAAAGCTTATCTGGATTCGGAAGCATAATTTTAAATAATAATGCTACCACTATTTTCTGCATTAACCAGGCAGAAACGAATCTTTAATCTTACAGTATCAAATATAATGTTCACACACACACACATACTGCAACATTTTCTGCTAACTTCAGCATCACTTATATATATATTTTTTTCACTATCACTTCATTACACTTATTTACTCCAGTTACTTTGCATAATCCCGTTTCATTTGCTTAGGTCGAGTTTTATTTTTGGTAAAGATGTGAGTTATAAAGAAGCCCTTAGGTAATTTATAAAAGAACGCAAATAACATATCATTACAATAGTAAGTCGTTAAGAAATAATAACATAAAATACATATTGAAGCCACAGAAATATTTATTAAAACTGACAGAAAATTAATAAAATGGATAGGCATATTTTAATTACGTGCTTTTGATGTAACGCATGGTTCCTTAACTGCAAACTATCTTTAAAATGTTAAATAGTTAGTGTAAGTTTATTAACCAAGTTTAATTAACATTTTATAGTTTTCAGACAAATTACTGCACTAATTAATCGGTCCTAGTTCATCAGTGTCAGGAAAAAGTTACTCCGATAATTTCAAAGTAATTACTGTGTAGATAAGTTGCTAGAGTCATCAACAAGTGTGCAATAAATCTTTAAACTAGCCCGTGTTTCAACGAGCTTAAACTAAAATAATTAAATTCTAAATAAAAAAAAAACTGCTCAAGCTGAAGCTCAGTCAACTAGCTTTGGAGGTTTTACCAGAAAATGTAAAAGGATCGTTCTAAACTCATAAAAAAGTTTTTCAGTGAAGAAATAAAAAAAAATTATATCCTATTTTTTATGGCAGTTGTTAAATAGTCTAATAAATTTTAATCATCATGTTATTAAAAGTTACGATCAGAGTTAACAGCCTTTCCTCCAATGTTTTTGAAATGCACCTTTTTTTGTAAATTCAAATTAAATATAAAGTAGTCTCAGTATAAATGTCTAGTACATAATTGAAAACTTTCGCTGTAAAATATTTAAATGCTATCGTAAAACTAATTTAACAAAATAAAATAAAATGCACTTAGTGTGTTGAAACGACTTAATGGCATTTTTTTTTGTTAATTTGAATGCTGTTAAAAATAGAAAAACCAGTTAAACAAAACTTTTTTATGAGAATATGTAAAAAAATTGTTATCTCATTTAATGGATAAAAATAAATCAAAATAAACACAAATCAATAGCATGTTTATAATTTATGATGATACGTATCATCTCACAACTAAATTGCTTTTCTGATTGTTTTATTTTAATTTAAAAACTTTGTATTTAATTATAAATTTACTTCTCTAAACAGTTTATAGCAAAATTTTAAGAGATAGTTATTCATTATTTCAGTAGCTATAGCAGTTTATTAATACATAGAAAAAAAGCTAACATTAGCTACGCATTAAAATTAAAGTCCATTATAGTAATAGTAATTAAAGTAATATAAAATTTCCTTTTTTTCGTTGTGGAAGCAAATACTCAAGGTTATTTCAGTTTTAGTATTCCTTTGTGATTTCGGTATCATCAGTTCTATTTGTAATCTGAACTAAATAATAACTGAAAAATAATGGTTAACGCCGAATATCTAAAATATTAAGGTAATACAGCTAAATTAATTGAAAAATGATGTATTTTAATATGCGTTTTAAGGCTCAAAATATTTACTCACTGAATAATAATATTTCTATGATATCTGCGACGGACTTTGTACTACATATCTCTATGAATGTTATTTATTGCATTTAAAATATTATTTACTTAGGTACTAACTGTATCGTAGTGTATTTAAGGTATTGGAAAATCATTTATATTCTAGCAGCAAAACTTTTAAATAGAATGTGCAATAAATAACTCATAATGTTGCAGACTTTAAAAAAAAACTGTGTTTTTGCTTCAAATCAGCATTAAGACAATAGATAATTGTATCTTGATAAATGAGCATTTCTTCTCAAACCAAGTTACAAATAAATCGAAAAATTATCTCTGTAAACTGTCAGTAGCATCAGTAACAAGAGCCAACAAACTTGACGCCACTTCAATAGACTGAAGATGAACGCCAGATGCTTTTAGAACTCCATTTTTTTTTCTCGCCAAAGTAGGCTCTTACCTTGATTAGATGTATTTCAACGACAGTAAGTAGATGTAGAGCATTATTTATCACAAAAACGAACTGAAAGTTTTCGGCATACAATGTTTCCATATGTTTTATTATGGTACTCCATTTCACTCTAAAGATACACTGTTACAGCAAAAGGCACTTAAGACCATGCTGGTCTTACATTTTATTGGACAGACATATTAGGGACAATCTTTAATCCAGATAACTTTTTTTAATACTGCGAGCAAGATATTACTAAGAACTTATAAGCTGTCTGCAAAGGCAAACGTAGTACTTTTATTTCACTTAAATAATTGATAGCTTTCTTAAAAATTTAACTTTTCAACTATGTCTATAAGAATGCTGAATTCGATTTAACTTCTCAGGGAAATGCATAATTTCGCAAAAAATTGATTTACTTAAATCTATAAATTTTAAAAGAGAAAAGGGCGTAGTAAGCCTTTCTTGCTGAGTTTTTTTTTTATTAAAGTGTTTCTTCAGAAATGTATACAACATTCATTGGTCTAAGTATAATTTCAATATTTCTATTCGGTGTAATTTTTTCCTTAACGCAATGGATATTATAAAAAATTATTATTAGCAAAAATTGTTTTGTGAATAAAATTTAATCATTATACAAATATTGTTCCTATAATTGTTTAATTAAAATAGCAAGAATTCTTAATATTATATCCATGCAGGTACAACCCCCACAGGAGCAGTAGAAAATACAACTTTACATTTTAACGGCTAGTCTTAGGAACCATTTCCTTCTGAGTAAATAACTATCGTTAAATCAAATAAAACTTTAATGTTTATCGAATATACATCTCAGCAGCAGCCACTATCTTCTGGTGAATGAATTTTAAATATATTGAAAATATATACTAAAATTAATGTAATATATCTAAATTCAGAGTGAGAGAACTAAAGTTATGTGTGGCTGAAAATCTCAAAATCCCTATTTAATTAAAGTAGAATGAAGTTCTGCTATTATTACAGTAAATACTTCCATTAATAATAATTTATAAGACATTAATTGGTGTAAATTAAATTTACCCAATATAGTTGCAGTTTGTAACGTTAATGAAATATTTTAGGAAAATAACTTTTGTGTATATATATGTGTGTATTTTAGAAATATATATGATAAACCAATGTTCTGGTCAAAATATTGCAACCAAGCTCGTAAGTACCGGTGGAGCCGGTGTATGACTCTTGCCTACTAGTGGAGAGTTGCAAAGTTCAAAACCCTGTGCCGGCAACTTTAAAAGTTTCATTAAATTGTTTTCTGTTTTTCCATTATAATTTCTCTAAAACATTCCAGAATATTACTTAAACTTTAAGAGCGTACTTTTTAAGTGTTCTAGAATATTCAAATGTGATATATAAAGAAATATATTCTCAGACTGAGAGAGTTCTAAACCAAGTGTGCAGCTGCTCTGTTTGTTAAACAAAGAACGTTCCGCAGATATCTATCGGATGTTCAATATAACCTACTCCAGCAGCTACGCGAAAGTTTGGAAGAGCGTGAGGTACAAAAAAAAAAGACTACTACATCCTGTAACCATGCGTAGCGTTCAGAAGCGATCTGATGAAAAATAACTCACCTAAATTTGAGGTCAGTACTCCACCTAAAGGAGCAAAGACATCAAGCGAGGTGGCAACGGAAGTTGATACTAAGCCCATACATCTGGCACCTCACATGCAGCACAACAGAAATCACTGTGTTTCTCAGTGATCATGGGCAAGACCCAAAAAAGTAGCTAATGAAAATGATCGAGTCGCTAAATATAATAAAGAGATACAATCTTATGTCTTTCAAAAGTATAGATTTCCCTGGAAGAAAACAGCGCGAAAGTGATTTAAGAATATTTAAGAATTTCTGACATTTTAGGACTATTTCAAATCGGAACTCATCAGAACATTTGATGATAATAGATGTTCAAGGAGGAGAGCTGAAAAATAGCGTTACTTATTAAGGGACATCTCCATTTGCACGCTTTTACCAGACATCCGTGTCCAAAACAGGCAGAAAATCTTTCATGCAATGAATCCTCAAATGCTAGTAGGTGAAAAGGTGTCCAACCTCATGAAGGGTATTTTCGAAGAATTTTTATCAAGTTCTCCTAACTAAAGAACTTATAACAACGAAGGAATACGTGAAATGGAGTCAGTATATATAAGAAGTGAAAGATGAAGGAGTTAGCCGAAAGAAATTCGATCACTTATCAAACATCATTCCGATGTCCTTTGATAACTGAAGAAACCTATCTAATCTGTATAAATTCTGTGTAAAATCAGTATATTGTCCAAGGGGAGCTCCAAAGTGTAATAGCGCCTACCTCCAAATTTCCAGGAACGCAACTACAATCAATTAAGACTGTTATTTGAGAAGAAGTTCAGGAAGCTCTATCACCTCTCACATGAGCTTCGCCCACGACCCATATGTGAACCCCATAACTATACTCTTGCAAAAACGCAGAGACCAATTATTGAGCCTGAACCTTGGGCAACTGGCCTTTGGTGAACCGAGGATAACAAACATGTTTGTTTCCATTGTGGCCGATCAGAACACGTCATTCCTTATTGCAGAGCACTGTACCATCTTTGATGCTTCCCTAATACAGACGGAACGTCACTACACCAAGAATTTATATGACAGACTAGTCGACAACAGCCGAAGAGACATCAGAACCTCTCTCATTAAGCCCATTTCGAGGTCGATCCCCAACACAACGCATTTGATTACCGTCAGAATTTCCTTAGAGATCGCTGCTCCTCTTATCTTTCATTCAGCCAACGCAATGAAAAAAAAATAGGGATCGTGACCTTCCTAGGAGATGGGGCCGTCGAAGAAGAAAATCCTCCACTCGCTGCGATGAGGTTCGCAAATCAACTCGAAGGTATTGTCGACAAACATCCAGACAGAGCAGTAACGGACTCCAGGGCATCTTCCTCTATCATTTTGAAACCATACATATGCCCTCTTCGAAAACCTATGTTTCTTTCCAAAGAAAAGATCCTTCTAAATGTTACCAATGAAAATTATATTCAGCCACTAGGAAAATGCTTACTTCGTCTTAAAATAAATGGTTGAATCCAACGTTTTAAAATTTATAGAATTACCAAATTATAGTCATGACATCATCCTTGGTTGATTTTTCTAGAAGCATCACAAATCGTGATAGACTGCAGAAGGTCTGAACTGATATTTAAAGATATTGTAAATGAAACTACAAATCCTCAAACCCTTACAAGATAAAGACTGTCAACTGTTTTTCAATGCCAAAGATTTTATACGACATCAGTAGCGTTTTGGGACTTCGTCTTATTATCACCGTTTCATCAAATATTTTTGCTATCAGGTTCACGAACTATAGGAGCTGTTGAAAGGGGACTCTAAATTTTACTGGTTTCCGAATAAGCCACTGCCTTTAACAAATTGAAGAAAGCACTTACTTTTGACTCTATGTTACGACTGTTTGACTAAAAGGCTAACATTGTACTACATATAGATGCTCGTGGTTATAGAATCGGATCAGTACTCTTACAAATTGGACAAAAAAAGTGATTGCCTATGCCTCACGGATAATTTCGAAAGCAGAGAGGAACAATTCCACAACTCAAAGGGAATGTCTCTCTGTAGAATGGTCCGTCCACAAATTCCACCCTGACCTTTTCGAAAATAAATTTAATGTTGTCACAGATCATCATCCTCTCTATGCTAGTTAATTAATCTTAAGGATCCTTCAGGAAGATGAATTTTGAGCCTTCAAGAATAGGAAATGTATATTGTATATAAGTGTGGTTAGCAGGATAAAGACGCTCACAGCCTTTCTCGAAATCCATAGAAGATAATTTTGACTTCTTTGAAGAAGTGAATGTCCTTGATTCTTTCGCGACTCTCGTAGCAGAACAGAGTAGGGATTATGACCCCGAAAAAATTATATCGTACAAAGAAAATCGGAACCAATAAGAGCCCCCAATGGATTAATTGAGGGAATACTTTTCAAAAAGGACTTTATTGGTTCAGTGGTGATGCACGCACTACTGAATAACAATGCCGACTAGTGTTTGGCAGAAAAAAAAGAGACGTTTTCTCCTGTCATCAGCATTTTTTAACATCACGGGATTGGGAAATCTCTGACCAAACAAATGCGCATTTTCTCTTACTCACATTCAAAATGACCGTGGCTCAAAATGTCGCTACAGCATGCTTTATGTAGTGTTTTTAAAACAGACCTATAAACTGTAGGCCGATCATGAAAATTCCTCTCTCCATAGGCACCAACTCAACTCCACCCATGTTTAAAATGTGAATCGCACAAAATTCGTGTTTTATGCAAATATGTAAGGAACATCATGTCGATTCGGTAGAAAATACAACAAAATGGTAATTTCAGCGCGTCACCTTATATGATACAAAATATGCAGCATTAAATCTAAAAATTAACCTTGATGAGCATTGCAGTTAACGGAAAGCATTATGAATACCGGAAACAAAGATCTCTGTTAATAAGATATTATTCTTTTTTTCCGTTGCGTAACACAGTGCTGGAAAATGTGTTTTAAAAAAAAACTACTGTACAAATACAGAAATGATTTTTGCGTAGCAATTTGGATCGGAAATGAAAAGTTTTGGAGTGAAATCAAGAAATACTGAGAAGATGAAATTTTTTAATAACTTTAATAATTTCTTTAAGTGGTCAAGCGTGGCACCACCAAGATTGATGCAAGCATTTTAGCCTAGGGTAAGTGATTAGTGTACCCATTAAAAGGTTCTGGGTTTTTTATGAACAGTTACTGCAGCATTCAAATTTTTACAATGATTTTCTCATCAGACTGACTTGGAGTTGTGGATGAATGTCTTGAGGTGTTCCCATAAGAAAAAATCGAGTGAGAATGCTGGTTAAATGATTGTTCCACCTTGTCCAATCCATTCAAGGCTAAATGTGACATTGAAGTATGAAAGAGGGGGAAATTTTTTACCCTGCATTTTCCTATTACGGATATGCTTACTATAAAACCTTTACCGCCTCTCATCCGTTATAATTTTAAGACCCGTAATTTTGTATGCTTAATTTTTCAGATAACGTAAACTGATTCATCAAGTTCGAAATACGACTTTGAAATGATGTTGACATCTTACAGCAGAGAGCCACATCTAGAAACCCTGTACCAACCATAATATGGGCCAAACATATCAGCCATATTACATTAGGTTTGTGCCTTTGGTTTAATAAAACTATTTATGATCATTGACACATGTTTAAGCAGAAACCACTATCCTAATCTTGTGGCAGTATTACGTAGCTTTATTTCCAATTTGTTTCTTTTTAAAGAATTTTCTTTATTCACTTATCACATTCTGGTTTCCTATATAAATTATTTTTGTTATTCAATTTTTTGTACTCCTTTTCTTTATTTTTTTAAAATAACATTATTTTTTAAGATTTAATTATTAATAATTTTGAACGTTTTGTATTTTCAAAAAAAAAATTATTACATAATTTTAAATTTACTTTGATTCTCTCTGTGACCTTTTAAAATGTATTAATGCGCATATATATATATATATATATATATATATATATATATATATATAACAAGAGAGAAACGTGCCTCTTAATGGTCTCTCAATTTGGGTTTTGTAGTCGCGACTACATGTCGATGATTCATAATCGATGGAATCAAGAACACGATTATTTACAACGATGAATATTTACATTTATGCTCACAGACAAAAAGGAAGACAAAGTACGAATTCGAAAATTGGAATCAGTGGACTACACACGCGCAGCGTTATCACTGATTGAATGAATCTGAAATGAATAAAAAAAACTCATTATTTTTACATATTTTGAGCCTTCTAGAAGTTTCTGAAGTTTCATTCAATTTGAATTTGTATGCCAATTAGTCATTTTGGGCCACTTGGTAAAATGGAGTGATCATATTGCTAAAATAACAATTTTGAATGAAAACAGGATTACATTTATTTGTTTGCTTCTATTTGGTGGAGACTTAAGAATAATCGGAGAGATACTAATGCATGAGAGGGTATAGGATCATAATTATAAAAAAGAGTTCTCTCTGGACCATTATAATAATCATTATATTTTCTTTGGATATAAAGCGAGCTTTCATATCCATACATGTTCAGTTATCAAAAGGTCAGGGGAACTTGTTTCACAATGGAAATTTTTAAGTATCACAGAAGCAATTCAAATTCCTACGAGTCATATGTAAATTCTGTCTCTTTTATGATGTAATATGTCCACAGGATAATATATTAAGAACAGAATGATAAAATGATCTCATAATATAGTCAACATAATACTTAGCTCTTCAAGTTAAATATAGGACTGTAAAAAAGGACCTACTGTTGTAAAAGTTAGTGCCCCACTGATTTTTGCAATAACAGGTCTGTCTACTGTTTTATAGAATACAGCACGCAATATTTAATGCTTGTATGTGTAGCGAGAAATTTTTCATGGGAGGGGATTTCTCTCACTTCTACTCATATCTCAAAATTAATTTTAAATAATATTGTTTATTTCCATGATAAAAATAATATTTATATGGAGTAAGGGATTTTGAATTTTAACTTTTTCTGAAAAAAATAAGAATTCACATTGAAATGTTCCAATTTCAAAATTTCAGTTTTCAACAATCCGTATGGGAGAGGTAAACGTTTCCCATATCTCCATCATCACTACGCCACTGAATTTATGAATATGTTAAATATAGTCTGTTCTTGAGGTTGTAATATGTTCCGTGATTGAAGGGACACTACAAGTCTGGCGACTATAATGGCCGTGCACGAACTACTTCAGATGGCATTGTCGATGTTGTTAAAGGCAGACATTTTAAGCCGTGGTGGGAGCGTAACTCGTCTAAATCAAGAGTTGAGAAATAGCGAAAGGCTTCAAACTCTGTATGAAATGAACAACATATTGTATGATAAATATTGATAGCCTTTGAGCGAATCAGAACTGTAAAGAATTCAGGAGGTATTATCACGTGAACATTAAGCTGCCGTAATCTTCATTTAACCTATGAGAACCTTATAATAATAATCGTGTCCAGTATCTTTGAGCAGCCACGTCCGTACCGTCCAAGGAACGGCTTAGCGCCCAATCTGACAAGCAAGCTTCACTAATCCCAAATATTCTGAATCGTTCGAAATCATCCAATTATTAATTGAGGCTCAGTAAGTCGCACAAGCCTTATCAGTAATGATTACAAGTAATTATAAAAGCAATAAAGAGAAAAATTATAATACACCACAATTGTTTACTGTTTTATAGGATACGAAGCGTATAATCAAAAGATATCAAGAAGTAGATACGCACGCTTTGAACGGATTAAATTAAATTTTACTATACAAACAAGTTTAATCATTTATTGATTTCAGATGAAGAAATTTGTAAGTAAAATTTCAAAAAAATCGTTTGCTTTTTAGGAAATGTATTATATTTCTCATTCCCAACAATAGTACACTGTTTTTAATTACAATAAATATCTTCATGCATTAGTTGTATTTATGGTAGAACAGTGTCATTTATTTAGACACATATAATTTTTATTGCATATAAAGTTCACTTACATTTAAAGAAAACCTTGAAACCTAAATAAATTATGATGCTATGGAAAGAAAGTCTTTATAAAATATTTGTCATCACTAAAATAATGCAGTAAAAAGAATGTACCGTAAAATCAATATTTTGTCATCAAAGCCTATTTAAATTTGTTGATAATTTAAATATATATATATATATATATATATATATATATATATATATATTCATCCTAAATGAGTGAAAGTTTTAGTATTTACTATTTAATATCATTATTTATAATATTAACAATGTTGCCACGATATTTTTTCGTTTCTGTAGAAAGTATACAATAAAATCAGTGAAGCATCTAAAATTATCGTCTAACATTATGCTCATTTTTTGATACTTTACGAGTAATTTAATGCCTTTTATACAAAAAGAATATGAATATATTTTTATCAGTATGGAACATTGGAAATTAAGCAACAACTAAGAAAAATGGAAACTAAATTTGTGAACCCTTGTACTAGAGGAAATCATCTCTCAAGAGTATAATTAGTATCATTAAGAAGTTTGAGAGCCTCGCCTCATTAAAAATCATAAGCAAGGGGGGCTCTTAAATTTATACATAAATAGCTGAGTAAAGTGGCTTCATTTTATAATGATTCAATTTTTTGATAACATGATGTTTAAAAGTCTGACTTGTACCGTTTGCTTATATAAGTTATGTTATTTAAAATAAAACTTTAAATAACGGTTGAGCTTCAAATGAAATATATCATTATCTTACAGAAAACAGTCATTAGAGACAGAACGGGTGTAAAAATGATAATTACAACATATCTCAATGTTTGCGATTTAGCCTCATCTCTCTCTCTCTCTCTCTCGAAAAACTAAAATTAGCAATTTCAAAGAAACACAAGCATTTATTATATACTTACTATATTGTTCTTATCTTTATATACATTTACTTGAAATTAAACTGATTATTTAAGATAAATTTCGAGCTGCAAGTTCTTAAAAGTAAATTCCGCAACTTAATAATTGCTAAAATCAAGTGTACTTACTTTTGCTTTAGAGAAAGGACAATGAAGTTGAAGAATATTTAATTGCTTAAAAAACTAAAGTAGGGAATTTAGTGTCTGAGCAAATTCATTTTGGTAAGTTGACAACAAAAGGAAACTGGAATGTATAATGTTTAAAGGAAGTACAACTGTTTTGGAATAATTTAAGTGAGATTAATGAAAATAATTATTACAAACGCAAATGCATATATCTTTTTAGGTGTGATTACAGTATAATTTCTTTTGAAAGCAACAATAATTAGTTTCTTGTTTTAGAAATATTATAGAGCGATCATGTACTAAATTTTATTTTACTCGCCTTCCATTATGCACTACAACAACTAAAGATGTTGATTAAGCTACGATAAAATATAAATATAATTCATTTGTACTTCTAATATGAAAGAAATATAAGATTTTAAATTAAGGCAACAATAATTTTTTAAAATCCTGTTAGTATTTTTGAGCAATTTTTTGATCCAGTACCCTGTCCGTTTTCCTGTTTTAGCTGAACATGCCTTCTAAAAAAAGAAACAAAAATTGAATGATAATTAATCGAAAAATGATAAATTATATTTTTTAGTTTATTTTTATTTCTTTTCATTATTTTATAAATGTCAGCATCTTATTTTTTAAGTGATTATCTGACCAAGCCTTTTAGTTTTTTGATTACTTGACTCACGTAATTTTTAACTAGAGTTCAAATACTATTATAATTACAGTGAGCTAAAATTCTTCTGTAATTTGAAAGAGTTATGGACCAATATTGAATTCCAAGAATTTTCATAAGATGTCAAGAATGTACAAAAAATTTAAAACCTAATTACATAGTTTAACGTATTAAAAACGTCTACGTTATTTTATTTAAGTATTTAACATGTGTATATCATTTTATGTTGATAAAGCATATTGTTAACTTAATTGTTTGAAAATAATGTTTCTTCAGTGTGTTAAGACACACATTCAACGTTACTGATAGAAAACATTAGTACTTAATTTTTAATATAATTAATATAATATAAAGAGTTTGCTATTTTTTAAGCCCAAATATCAATGAAATCTTAAGATATGTGGTGTACACTTTGCCATACTATAAAAAGTTGCTTTCGAATTAAAAATGTAGAAGTCATAACTCATTGAAATAATCTTGCATAAGAAATTGAGAGAGAGATCAACCTTCAATATACGGTAATTTCGGTCTGTTTATCAAATTTCATGTTGATTGCGGTAAATTACCTACATTCTTACCAAAAATTAAAATCATCTTTTCTTCTTTAGCTTTTTGTCGAAATCGTTTTTTCTAAAACTCACCTAAAACGAATATGTAGTATTTCATAGATTACTCCATATTAGTTTTCAAAGTTCCAAATATCACCTCAATGCATTAATTTAATTGTATTATAATGAGATTGTAGAAAGTACATTAAAATGTTTAAAACTAAACTCTTTTACCTTCAAACTTTTCTAAAATATACATAATTAGTTTTCCCAAACAACTAAAATTCCTACTTATTAGGATATTACACTGACCTCCTAAGCAATTAAAATTACTAACACAATCATAACAGGATATTTAGACTACCTCGTTTTTCATAATTGGTGCAGGATTTAGTTTTAATCCATAGGTTCGGATTACCTTGAGTTTTTGTACATTTGGAAGCCTAAAATTTTTTTTCTATTTGAGTTTTCTTTTCAATTTTGAACTGCACTTAGTATCCAGAAATTTCTACAAAGTTTTTACTGTATATATGAATGTAAACATATACGTAAACGAATGAAATTTAATATTTCCTTTTTGTATATATATATATATATATATATATATAACTGAAACAAGCCGTGAATCAATATATATATATATATATATATATATATTCTGAATTTATTTCTGTTTAGAAGTCATATGTCTGAAAAATCATACAGTTTAATTTTTTAAGAGAGAATAATTATTTAGAATTAATTACTAATTATTGTAATATTAATATTAATTAATTTTATTAGAAAATATGATTATTATTAATTCTATTAGGAAAATAAAGGTTATCAATAAAAAGTCTGAATGTCTGTCATTATTAAAAAAGACAATATAATTTTTTAATGAAACGTTAAGAAACAGAAAATATTGGTACTTGATATATTTTGTATGAACAAAATAGTTAAAATTATATAATATAAATTCTAATTATATATAAAATTTCGTTTTATGAAATATAACTATGAAACTAAGAGTAAAAATGCAGAAGTCAATTACTTAACACTGAAGTAACAACTTAATATATAGGTATGAAAAATGTGTGGAGAAACTGTGAAAATTTGCTTAAAATATTTTATAGACTTTTTATCTACTTCAGAATAAGAAACCGACAATGACAACCTTTTATTTGATTCTTTATGGAATGAAAATATTTGTGTAATGAGTACTTAGCATCAGCCATTAAAGCATAAAATTAATTTTGAATTTTTATCAATATTTTGAATTATTCTCTTTATGTATGAGTGGCTTTTACTCATATTCTTCACTCTAAGTCAATATTAAATGTCAGTTTATTAACAAGAAACTATCTGAAATCTCGCTTTGCATTTATAAACAATAAAAAAATGGGGTCATAACCACTGTGTCAGTCACATATCACATTAGTTCACATTTTTCTAACATGAACTTTACAGTCTCAAATATTTCAACGTGGAATGAATTAATATTACAAGGAGTTAAATTAAAATGATACAAGGTACATAATAAATTTCTGGAAAAAAAAAGTCTCATTTAGTCAAAGAGGAAAAATATTCAGAAATTTTCTTGAAAAATCTTCTTATTTATTATATTATAATTAATTGAAAGTTATGAGTGAAAATACAATGAAATTGTGAAACACAACAAACTTATTTTAGGTAAAAATAAGTTGCACCACGAATGAAACGCAGAAATGATGATTGATAGAATTCTATGAAAAGATAAAATGCTTTTATTTATAAAAGTTATATATAATCCTTAAGATGTCTGTATGCATCAAAAAGATGAATGAAAAATTCAAATGTTTGACAGAGTAAGATTCTACAACGAAATTCACATCTAGAAAAATATTTTCTAAGGTAACATATGTTTCGAATATGATGGATCTGAAATATAAAATAATCTTAAATTCAAAAATGTAATTTTTGCTTGTCTTTCATGAACATCAAAAATGATACAAAAACTTTTGTTTAGATAAAAATTTGATTCCTTTCAATATTGAAAAGATGAAATAGTCATTTCTCTGATGTCTTATACAAAGTTTTATTTTCTTAGT
Organism: Nephila pilipes; assembly: GCA_019974015.1. Lineage (NCBI taxonomy): Eukaryota > Metazoa > Arthropoda > Arachnida > Araneae > Nephilidae > Nephila > Nephila pilipes. Next base: position 38,672 of record BMAW01123903.1, read on the forward strand.
TAAAATTTTATTTTATTTTATATTATCTTTGTGTGAATTTTTCTTCCAAACTAAAATGTACGCATGTTTTGCGATAAATTTTTCAATTTGATTTCAAAATAAATATAAACTGCATTTTACAATAGCAAATTTCTTTCACTCTAACTAATAGAAGGCACCATAGAAATTATAGTCTGCAATTCTACAATGTAACTGCGTTTTTCATGTCTTGTAGACATTCTATCAATTCTTATTGTCAGTGATCTAGTGCGAAATCTTCTTAAAATTGAAACGAT
>BMAW01123903.1:39346-50363 GCA_019974015.1 Nephila pilipes
TTGTAGATTTTTCAAAATTTCATAAAAAGGTTTATTACAGCAATTTTTAAAAGCTATTTTTAGGGGATAAAAAAAAAGGAAAGAATAGCATATTTAAAATTTTTTCTCCCTCTCTTTCATGAAAAATCGTTCAATAACATTATTATTTAACATATGTATTGGTATGATTTCTGTAAAGATCCTGAATTTGGACTTATGAAAAATCTACATTATTTGCATAGATATAGTCAGCTGAAGTGATAACACGTGTTTTTTAAGAACATTTCTCCATTCTGATGCATTACAATTTGTGAATTCATTTACTTAAAAATTCTACATTACTAACATCTTATTTCAGGCCCCAAGAACAATATGGAAAACATTGCTACCAAAATATATCAAAATGTATGAAAATGCTTTTGAGCTATCAATTGTACTAAAAATTCATTTTTTTAATAGAATTAAAATTAGTAAACAAAGATTTACACAACCAATATACTCATACCCCATCCTTTATAACTTATATCCCGTATTTTCTCTCTTTCTCTTGAAACTTGATTTTCTTGCTGATCTAATTTTATCTTTTGGCCAGTTTTGTTGATGGTAGTAGCGTTCGGAGTCAGAGACGCGAATAACATCAAAGTTCTTAAAGGCTTCTTATGTGTGTTGTCTAGGAATCACATCTAATGCATGCAATATTTTAGCACTCACTTAAAATCATCATTAAAATGTATAACATATGTATATGCCTCCATAGCAAATGTTTCATGGTCAACAATTACATTTTTTGGGATAATTTTCCACAACCAACCAATAAAACATTTATTAGAAATTTGTATTTTACCACGAAGTTATATTTTCATTAAACTGTGATCGCATAAATCAAAGTATGTCAATTTAATGGAATTAACAATGGTTTTAGGGAAGCTTTTGCCCTTTTCATTTAATTGTGCTCCTCAAGTAAAATTATGTTGCTTGTAACATATAATAAATTGCACTTTCGCGAAATGGTCGTTACAAAGGTCGATCCACTATTAAACAGCCGTATCAAAATATTGTTAATGCAGCTTTTTGTACTCCAGGTAAATCATCAGCATCACTCCAAATAGCAATACCATAGTAATTCTGTAGTTTATTAACAAAATAGTCTATGAGTTTTCCTTTTTCTCCTAATCCTTTCAGACGGGATTTAATTTACGATGGTGGGTTCTGACTCTTTTCTGAATATGTTCCCTACATTCATTCTAGGTAACGCTATTTTTACCATGTATGCTTTTCACGGCTGAATATCTTTGTGAGTCACAGCCACCAAAAGAAGATGAATGCTTCAAATGTCTCAAATGGCAAGCGAATTCGAAGATACGATATGCACCAACAAATTCGTGCTGAATTAAAAATCAGAATGATTCTGGGAACAAATGTGATTAAGAGATTCATTTAATCTTTAATTTCAAGCCCAAATATGATTATTATTTGAGATAATATCTATATCTGCAACTTAACGAGTAACAATGGATAGAACTACCACCCACCGATTTGGAACGAAAACGAAAACTGGACTCTTCACTGAGTTTTAAACATAGTGATAAACAAAATACACACAAATAAGAGCTTTATTGTTACTTAAAAATAATCCAATGTAGTGAATTTTATTACCAACTGTATTTCTTTTATCGTTCAAGCTTTACTTCATTATTTTTCAATAGTTCCAATTTTCAGTTTACTGCTTGTGTTAACTGTTTCAGTTTTCTTACAAGTACAATGAAATTTAATTTTTCGCACTGACATTTATTTTTCTGATTACGCATGATTCAAATAAAAATGAATTAATGTAAATAGGTAACGAACAATTTAAATAGTTATTTAAAGTAGAAATAAAATGGCATTTGAAAGCAAAAATTGAGCTCAATTCAAACGATGTAGTTCAGCAAAATAGTAAACAGTGTTTAATATTGCTATTGATATTTCGGAAGTCTTACTATAAATGTGGTACCAGATTTCTGAAAATGAATACTTAATACGTTTTAAAAGTTTTTTAAAAAATATTAGTAATAAATATTCTTAAAAATAGAAGAAAAAATTGAGTATTTATGAAAAGATATTTATTTCTGATTCCGTAAATGCGAATTTCGGTTATTTTTTTGGAAATAGTCTGATATTAAAACGTTTATAACTTCATTTCTATGTAGAGTGGAGACAAATGGAAGGTAGCTTTATAAAAAGAAAAATGCAAAATATTTCAAAAAATAAACGAATCTTAATAAATAAGCAGATTTTTTAAAAAAAATTGAAATTGTTTGTTATGTTTATTTCATTTTAAAGTGTATTAACTTTTTTTTCTGTTAATTTCTCGAAAAGTTAGAATTATTCTAAAATGTTATTAATTAGCTTAAAATATGCATAATTCTGACCTTCAGGCTCCACAGAAGCAATTATTATCAAGAAAAGAAAGTACTTTCTTCAAACTCCAAATCCTTTTTGTTTTCACAAGTAAAACATTCTAAAGTACAAAAACGTAATCAATTCTAGCAACTAAAATAATAAAAACAGACGATTCAGTCATAAGATCAATTTTTGAATTAAATACTAAAATGAAAACACATGATAAATTAATAAAGTAGACAGTAATACTTTGTTCCGATATTGAAATCAGACGATAAATTATAAAATTAAATATATCTTAGTAATATAAACATGCCTCAAAAGCAAATTGAATGCATTTATTGTAACTATAATGTATTATAATGTCAATCTTTTGAATCTAACACCATGTATCCTTTATTTCATGGAGATGCATTTTTGTTGACGCCATGTTTTGAAAGAACAACATGTTTGCACATATTAATAAGAAAATGATATTTACTCCCAAATATGAGTTTTCAATGTAGTTGGATATATTAACCAAATGAAATATAGGTGAATCTCCTTAAATTAACGATATTATCCACAAATGTATAAGGATTATTTTTATCACTCGATATTTAGGATAAAAAAATTAGAAATCAAATGTTTTGTATAAAATTTTTTACTGATCTTCTGGAATGAAATTATTATTTTCATATTAAATCTACCTTAATAATTTTAATAACGTACAATTCAATTTAAAAAATTAGATTGTATCTAAATTTTAACATAATGGGATATATAATGATAAATAACTAGAAATATTACACATTTATAAATATTATGTAATGATTAAATACCGTGACGAAATTAGAATTGCGTAATTCTAAGTCTAAATTATGAACCATAAGATTTCAGATTATTTTTTGGTTGTAATCCATTTCCTTAAAAAATAACTCCTACTGTTCTAGATATAAATATTGGCTGAAATTTGTTTCACATTTCATTGCACATAGTGGCTCAATTTTTAATAGCATTGTGTATCTGTGTCACGTAACCTCATAACGAAACTGGAGTGCATAAAAGAAATGACTTGAGAATTGAACAGAATCTTATGTTTTTACTGCTGATAAAAATTTCCTTTCCATTAACTGAAAGTAAGAAAAACGGATTCCATTTTATTGTAGTTAGCATATGTCTTGATTGTATGAAGTAAAACATTCAGTGTAAATAATGAATGCATTTAATGACAAAAAAAATGAAACAGAAGACTTTGTAAAAAAACCATATAATAGATTTTTTTCACCCATTGGTCTTTAAGTAGCAATGAAATCAACTGAATCATCTTTCGAATTAGAATAAAGAAAACTTTTGTAATTATCAACATTTTTTTTTTGAGCAACGGTATTATTCATAACATATCATTTTACACGCAATCGTATTGAATTATTCGATTTAAAAAAAATAAGGAAAATTCGAAATGAAATTATTTACCATCAGAATAAATCAATGATTTTCGAAATTAAAATGCATCATATCTTCTTTTAGATTTGAATTATCATATCTTAATAGAGAATACGAGAAATTCATTGAAATAAACATGCACGTTTAGAAATGCATTGGAAGATTATGTTTGCATCTTTTACTATGAAATTAAAGAACTGATTGATATGTATTCAGTGCAAGTCTTTGCATTTAAAGCATATTTAGATAAAAGTTTCAATATTAAACAAACTCATCGATGAAATTTGCGAATCTTTATTAAACTAATGAATATTAATGAGGGCGAAATTAATTCAATGATCCAATATCTAGCTTCACATGTTAAAAGCAAAATTTTCTTGTTTTGCTCTTAAGGATTTGTTGGAGTTGATCCCTCTAATGTAAGCTACAGATATAATGGCTTGTAACTGCTTTTATATTTAAAAAAGTAATCACAAAGTAAAAAGACGAGAATTGATATATATAAAGGAAGTTTATATGAAACATGTATAAGAGGTGATAATAAATTATCTAATCATAGCATTTATAAAAAAATTAGCCATTAAAATAAATTACTAAAATTATTAATAACGATAGATTCAATTACTACTATAGTGTTAATAAAATAAGATTCTATTAAAAAATCTTAAAATCAAGAAACATAGGGGGAAATTACGAACCGAAATAAAGGAGATTAAGATGCTGTTTATTGCTTAAGCTAGTTTTCAGGATCTTTTAAAGTATTCTTCCTACACAACCTTCCCACTAAATAAATTACTGTGTCACAAAGAAGAGAAAATCATAAAATTCAAAAATAAAGAGACAAAATTTCCAAGACATTGAATCAAACATTAGAAATTGGAAAAAAAGAAACAAAAGTACAATTTTCTTCGAAATTTGTATTCTCTAAAATGATGTTCTTTACATATATTTTTTCTCAGGCTTGGACTTACTAGTTACTTTGTTTAACGGTTGTATACTTTAGTGATTTGACCAAACATTCATGAATTTGTTGTATTTTCACACTACACAAAATATTTCATTACTCATACCAAATCTGTAATCTAAACTGCTGCTAAGTTCGTTCTTGAATTCATAGTTCGTAACATTATCTCTTCATCAAAAACAATTTCGAAAACCTCAAAAAGTGTATTTTCTTCTAATGACTACTTGATTTGTGATCGAACATTCTTAATTTCATTATCATTTCGAAATATTTTTACAAAGTCGTGCCTTTCTTTTGGCCAATCTGAATTTGTTTCTCGATATTTTTTTATAGTTTTTTTCATATGTTTTGGTTTTTGTACAGTTCTACTTATATTGTTGTTATTTGGGTCATTGCTTGTAGAAGATATATTCAGAATACTTGAATGAACTTCTAGTCTGCCGGGAACATCTCTGGGACAACTATCTTCTAATGTATTATCATCACTGTATTCGATACCCGAAACAATATCGATTTTATCACGAGGAGGTTCAACAATATCAACAGTAGCATCATCATCGTCACTCTCCAGAAAATTAGGGTCATTTACAGTGCCTTCTAATTCAATAGGCGTACAAAAACTTCCATGTACCCATTTCTCATCAAAAAAAAAATAATCTCAATAAGAGAGAAAAAAAAACTTGATATCAACCACAGTCCCCAAATGGGTATCGTTATAAACTGAACAATTAAATCATTTCAATAAAAAACAAAAGACTGAACAAGTAACAAATCGCTACTATAACATCTAAATTATATATATTTATGTACAGTATTTCATTATAATATAAAAACCGAACCAAAAATATAATGCTTCAAATATGACAATTCTGTTCCGTTGAATTTGCAGACAAATTTAAAATTTGTTCGCTTGTTGTAAAGAAACGATGCAGATAATACACACTTTCTGCTATGCACAATATTGAATGATAAACATAAATTGAAACTAAACTATCAGGTGTACCAAATATATATTTGTCGCCGAATGGCGTACGTAAAATTCAAAAAATTCCCAAATGGGAACAGTGGCAGCTAATGGGTTAATATATATTATTTGTGTTTATCAAATGCCTGCAAAGCATAACTATATTTTATAGCTAGTTTGTAAATAAAATTATCAATATCACTGAAAGTATTTTTAAATAAATTATTTACTATTAGAAATCCACAACCTATATCCAGCATCGTTATTCATATACACATATGAAATGTATGGTTGATCATGGTCATAGTCATATTCATTACGCTGGACACAGACCTCGGAAAATACTCCCATTATTTAGTTATATTGTTGATTATTTATATGCAATAGCCATATACACTCTATAACAAAAAAAATGATGCACAAAGCAGAAGTTGTCCGATGGAAACAAAGATTGGCGGATAGGAAAATAACGTACGGAATAAAAAATGATTAAAATTTCAAAAAAAAAATTAAATGATTTATTTCAGAGTTTCACGGTTACAAAGTAACGAGCTCAATAAGGTGTTGACCATCCTGGATGCAAGCTGCTACACGACATGGCAAAGAGTGATAAAACTCTCTGATGGTATTTCTTGCCGAATTTGCTCCAATTATCAGGCTAGGTCATCAACAGTCCAAGGTAGATGCAGTCACCTTCCCATAATATCCCAGACATGCTGAATGGAAAGAGATCTGGCTGGCCAAGGAAGTGTTTGATAAGCTGTAAGACAATTCATAGCAACACGTGCCGTATATGGTCTGGCATTATCTTGCTGGAAAATAAAGCCACGGTACTGTAAAGGAGTGGTAGCAAAACAGGTCTCAGAATGTCGTCGACGAACCACTGTGCTGTAAGTGTGCCTCTAATGACGACCAAAGTAGTCCGGCTATCAAGGGAAATGGCAGCCAGACCATTACTCCTGGTAGAGGGCCTTTGTGGTGTGCAATAGCGAAAGCAGGATAGGCACGTTGCTCTGGGCTTCTCCAAGCATGCCTTCGATGATCGTCAGGACACAGTTGGAAAAGGAATTCATCGCTAAATACTATACATCCCCAGTCAGCATGGTTCCAATCTGATCGAGCCAAGCACCACTGTAATCTGTTTCGATAGAGTGCAGGCATGAGTGGCAGGTAACGTAGCGGTCGGTACGAGCGTAGATTTTTTTCTATCAGTCGTCTGTGACTGGTCATGGTGGACACTCGTGTGCGGGTCCTCCGTCGTCTCGATCTGCTGTGGCCCTAGTTCGACCGCTGCCATCATGACGCTAAAATTTGCCACTCTCCACCCATTCCTGCCAGCATCTTCTAATCTCCACATCGCTTCGACCTATGTGATGAGCGATTCTCCAATTTTCCCAACATGCCTCTTTCAATCCAATGATACGCCCTCTTTCTAACTTTGACAAGTGTTCGTAATGAGCTCGAATTCTGCGGCAAGGCATTTTCTCAGTCGTTGAAAGGTATCCTAATTCGCAATGCAACAGCATCAGATTGAGAATTGCTTCTTATATACTCTTGGTGAGTGCACAGTTCCGATGTGCTGTAGCTCCCACTATTCATTCCTTGGACACCAAATTTTAATTATTTGTATGTTCGGTCCAAATATGTTTCCATACGAAATTTCATTACAATCGAGCAACTACTTCTTGGTTCGTCGTTTTTTATTTTAAAGACTGTAAATGAATGGAGGTGTAAAGGCAACACGAACACAAGTAATGTGAAGACTAACAGCATGAATTGCAGAAGACAACATCTATCTGATGTAACTATATCAATTTCAAAAAAAATTTGCATCATCTCACCTAAACGTGAATTTTCTTCAAATTTGTTACATGATTAACATTCTACCAATTTTCTGATCAATATCGCGCATGATGTAACGTGAAATATATTTCAGTCTACAAAAATTACTAATAATGAATCAGTCCTCAATCCTAAAAACCATCATATAAAAGAGGCTAAGTAAATAGTTTGAGTTTAATTTTTAACTCTAAATATTCTAGATTGATTAATGTAATGTATATGGTCTGATCTAGGGGGTTGTGGTTAAATCGTAGTATGTGCATAGTTATAAAAGAATACATGTGTGAACCTGGATTAAAGCACTGTTACTTGTTAAATAAATTGAAAGTATAATAATTTGTTACTTAATCAATTTTTTTTCTTGTTTCATAGTATGTGCATTTTTCTAAAAACAAGTCCCCAAGTAAAACAATAAGGTCCCAGGTCATTTTGTTCGATTTGTTGATGTCTGTGAGCTTCGATGATTTGTTATTTGTAACATACTCAATAATCTTTATTTTATTTCCAGACCATATAATATGAGTAGGGTTATATAAAGTTGTTTACTTTTGGAAACGTACTACTTTGACTCTGTAATTTTCTTTTTATTCGAAAATCTCCACTCTATTGGTTAACAAACTGCTTTACAAAAACGTGAAATTATTTAAAGATGTGCCATTTTCTTTCTGTACATACTTCTTTGTACAGAATACAAGCATTAGCTGCACAAACCTCCAACACCCAAAAGACTGTTTATTAACAGTTTGAGACAATTTTTGGCTTTTTATCTCAGTGCCGTGAACTTGTGTATAATATGTATCTATTTAATACTGCAAAAGTGATTCATTTATGTATGTATACAAGTAATAATAGACATGATTCCATAGTGAAGTCTTACAATGTCTACATCATTAATACATGCGTCTACAGAACTACTTAACTTTCCACAGTCTGTAGGAAGTTAAGTATTAAATATGTCTTCGTCCAATATTAAGATATAACACTCAAACTGAGAGCATGTTTTCAGAAGAATTTTCTTCGATTAATTAAAATCCTCTTCTGACTTCTCAAGAGTGTAGAAATCATTACATTTCATAGCCAAATTTTTTAAGAGCCAATCATTTACCGCACAAGATATGCCATTGTTTCATCTTCTACATTCTCCTACAATGATTAAAATACGTAAATGTTTCCAAATTTAAAGTAATAAGCATGATAAATGGATATATCTATAAACATATAATGTTAAATCAATAATGATGCATTTTTTATCAGAACAAAAATTACAAATTCATGTCCTATTCTGTTACAAAAAGCAAAAACAGATAGTTTTCATCTACGTATTTTAAAAATATTATAATGGTTTAATATTTGAGTATAGTAAGGAGTAAAAACAAGATTGATCACGAACAAAAAGATATACCAAACAAAAATTGAATCAATAAATATTAATAAGTTTTCCTTTAAAGAAAAATATTGAGAGTTTTTCGAAAAACTGGAAGAAAAATATAAACGCTTCAGTTGTACATGCAAAACATTCCTCATCTTACATTAAAAGCTACTAAGAAATTTATATGCATATACTATTCGAATAATTTCGCACAGGTCAAGAAGAAAAATATTCTTAGACACATTTGAAATTTTAACACAAAGGCTGATTGAACACTTTTTTTTCTTCAATTAATTTTATTTCTTAGTAAACTTCTCTTACATCCCTTTAAATCAAAATAAACCCACGTCTTCCACTATTCAGTCAACGGAAATTAATAACCCTAATAAAAATTTCTTTATATTGACAAAAGAGGAAGTTTGTTAGAAAATGATCTCCCCAAGTGTTTACATTGCTTTATAAGTATTAAATGAAAATTTCAAGCAACATTTATTTTCCCTGATTGAATTTTTGAAAGGTGACAGAAAAACATGTGCTAGAAATTTTCTTGGAGATAATATTTTCTTTAGTAACAAAACAATGGATTAACATCTTAGGAAATATCATTTATATATTCAAAAATTCTTATGAATTAAAATTCGAAAGAATTTTAAGAGATACAAGTGAAAAAATAAGGCCAGGAAGAGTTGAAATTTTTTTTTAAAAAGTTTTACTATTCGGTACGAATAATAAATGCTATGTTTCTCATTTGAATAGATTAGAAATATAAGTTAGAATTGCATAGGAATTTAATGCTTTCAGTGTTTGTTCTTCTCAAATACATATTAAAGGCTAATATTCTGACAACGAATAAGTCAAAAAACAAATAAAAGTATTATTATGGATATTACAAATGAGGTAAATGTTTGATGTAAGATAAATTTATGGCGGATAGTATGCAATAAAAATAAAATTCAAATGCATAAACTTTACAGCAAACGAAAGAACTTGAATTGATTAACCAGTTCTATGATTTTCTGAGAGTGGAATCAGAGAAATACAAAAAGTAAATGTTTGATTAGAGAACTGATCCCCATTTTTATTCTACCATAATAAAAAATTAAAAAAAGAATAAAGTATAACATCTAGATTATATGTTAAGATGTTTGCGACTGATATTGACTTCATAATTGTTGCAACGAATTTTAATACTAGTGACCTTATTAAAAAGTACTTTGATTTTCCGCAAAGCAATGTAGGGAATTATATATTATTTAGAGAGCAAAATTGCTCACTTAAAATGTACACAATGCATACTTTTTTAGTAAATAATAATAAAAACAATTTATAAAGCAACACAAAAATGAAAAAAATCAATACAATAATTAAAATGAAAACTTCTGGAGTGAGCTTGATAAGATAAACCATTCAGCTTCATAGTTATAAGTTGGGACAAATTTATCTCGGAATTAAATCCTTGAAAATATTATCTTTCTCTAAATGAATTCACGAATAAGCCAGTTCGTTATTTAAGAGATATTGAGACAAATATATTATACAAAATACGATTGTAACCAAAATTAATTTGTTCAACGTAGAAACAGCGTCTAATGTAATAAGAAGAAAGTTGATAATCAAACATGTGTGGGTGTATTCTTAAACTATGTATCAATTCATGATACAAGTTATTTCAATATTTATGATAAATCCTAGAAAAACAGGCTCTGTCTTATGGAAATGAGGAGTGTGGAGAGAGACAGAGAGAAAGAAAGAAAATGCATGTGGCTTTATTAAATAAAAAAAAAATAAAACAACTATCATATATATATATATATTCAAAACAATTCATGCCTAGATTAGTACTTTCACATATTTTGCGGTCTATCTGATTTTGTTCATGTTTTCATTCAATTCGATTCACTTTTCTATTTAAAACTGTCTATTTTTATATCTTTGTTTGCCTTTTAAAAATACTAGTTCGTTTTACTTCTATAATCTGAATAATTTATATTTTATAATCTTGTAATTTTAATGAATTCTACTTTGTTAATTCAGTTCACATACAGTATATATATATATATATATATATATATATATATATATATATATATAT
>BMAW01123903.1:51087-93068 GCA_019974015.1 Nephila pilipes
ATATATATATATATATATAGTTATGATAGAGAATAAGAGATTGTTTTATCTTTTCATATATTCTCAATTATTTGAAGAGAGAAAGCGATTTTACTGTATCACGTATTAAATTTGTGTAAGTCAACTTTTTCACTTTTCTGTTTCTTTAAAATATTTATTAAGATATAAAAATATGATGCAAATAAAAATATATTCGGCAGCAGTAATTATTTTTAACACTAAAAGATTCATTTATTATTTCCGTTCCTTTAAATTATCATGATGCTTCAGAATGCAATAAAAAAAACTATTGCTGCCCAAATCGAAAAAAAAAAAAAAAAAAAAAAAAAAAAAAAAAAAACGTATATGCATTAGAAATGAAACATATATTTAAAACTTTGATTGAGTTGAAAAGATAAGAAAAAAGAAAAGTTTAACGTTGAATAAGGATATAAGGTTGGTGTATTCATAGAATTCAGAAGGTAAAGTGGTTACGTAAAGATATTAGTCGGCTTATATTACTAAGTTTTTAAAAAATGATTTTGTTAATTACTTAAAAGGTAAAACTATTATCAACCATCAACAGTTATTACCAACAAGAATGAAAAATAGTAAGAGGGGAGTTCAAAATTGTTTGAATTTGAAGACAGGTGACATCATTAAGGTAAATATTTGTTACCATAAATGGAGCCAGGCAAATTTGATATTATTTCCTAAATTAGTTTTAATTTCGTTGTCATTTGGATCCAAATTAAAATTTGATTGCAGCCCCGTCGAGTTGTCACCGTCGATGAGACCGGGATTTATCATTATATACACAGAAAACAAGCATCAGTCAAAACAAGAGGTTACGTCCGGTGAATCTTCTCGAAAGAAGGCGAGGATGATCTCATTCGTCAGAAAAATTATGACAAAAAATATTTTAGATGTCAAAGGCGTCATGATCACGAATACGAGTAACTGAGACTTATGCAGTGGTCATAATATTTATTAAAAGTAAACCATTTTCAATGCTTAGAGCCTCTTTTCTTGAATTATCAAACGACTTATTTATAATGACCCTCATATTACCCATGGGTTCTAAAGACTTTTCCAGTTACTTTTATATGTCTTCGTCTCCCTTCCTTGTATCACTATAGTTGTGAGTTGAATGTTGTACAAATAGTAATGTCAGTTTTGGTTCTAGAATATTTGATGAGCTGTTTTTAAATAAGTATAGCGCATATGTGTAATACGCTGGTAATTTTGATAATTGGGACCTTAGACATTTTATTCGCATGAAAGAATGCATATGAACAAAATATCCGCTAGCATTCAATTGAATAAATTTTTTAACTGAAGAAGATCGGAAGTTGTATCATGTAAAGCATGTGTATTTGGAATGACATTCAAAACTGTTGAGACAGTTGCTAGATATAAACGATAGCCAGTATAGAAACAGAGTAAATTTGCGTTTATCTTAAGATCTTTTGTGATGTTACATTAATAACGTTGTATTTCAACGTTCTGTTATTAATTTCCTAATTCATCGTTTACCAGCTAAATAGCCACAAATTTAAAGTCTAAGCACAGAAATGAATGCAATCAAATGAAGATAAAACAGATGATTTTACTTTATTTTTACTTAAATTGCTTCAATTATGTTAATGTTCCATTTATCAATCTTTTAACTCTCAATGCGCTTGAAATCCAGCTTGGGGGTAGTAATCAAAGTTATTTCTTACCCGCTTGCTTGGGTCCGAAAGAATTTAATCATAAACAGTGGTTCGAGTGGGTATACAAATGTCCGCTCACTCTGGCAGATTCTTCTAAACTGACCGTTAGCTATTGAGGCAAGTTCCGACATGCCAACCAAGACTAATCTCTATTAATTACTATCCTCTAATCGCAAACTTCTAACATTTTACTACTAACATTCCAACCTCCTCAAAAAGGAATTTGGCTTCGCTTACATATACTTTTCTTCTATTCAATTCACAACATTTTAGTCCATATAATTTGCGTAATTCAAGTTTCGTTTGGTTGGGTCGAGGTTTTATTTTATTCAATTCAATTTATAAAATGGTTATAAGGTTATGAAGGGGGGAATAGTGGATTGCTCAATATAACAAAGTGATCAGGAGGACTAACGACTTGTTGTTCTATGTAAAGGATTAAAAGATAAAAATGATCACATATTTATAATTTTTAATTCTCGTCACAAGTAGACACACAAAGAGAGAAGGAAATTATTATCACATTTTCAAAAAAAAAAGAAGCTTAATATGTCAAAGTAAAATTCTTAATAGAATAGATTTTTAGGCATGTGTGGAGCAATTCTAAAAAGAAAAAGAATTTTAGCTAATTCCATTAAATTCTTGTGGAGTAAAATCAAAAAATTATTATCTTAATTTCCTCTCTGATGTCAGAAGTGATTACAAGTTCTTAATTGAAATATAAAAGAAGAATTAGATAAATTTTGTTACTAATACTTAAATTAAGCAAACTAACATATAAATCAGAAATAAAGCTTAATCACCAATATTTTTATTACTGGTTACCCCTTATTTGTAAAACTGATACAAAGAAATCTGACACATGCTGATTTGAAAAATAAGACAAAGACATATTAATACTTGAAACATGTATAATTACGATGTTCATAATGTTTCAAGTTCTATCCCTGAAGTTAGTAATTATAAAATCGTATAGTAGTAAAGGAAAATGTTTTTCTGGCAACATATTTGCATCTAGTGTTAAAGCCGTTTTAATGACCAATTATTATCTGAATACTTAGAAACAAATCTTTCATTTTTACTATAATCCTAATAATAAATTAAAACTTTAAAAGAGGCTGTTGTATAAATGATACGCATTTTCCGATAATATGCTATTAAAATTATTCTCGTGCCATATGTCTTGTTGTCATTCCACTGTATTTATTTACTAGTTATGTAATTGCTGTAAAACTGTGAATAACAAATGTCATTTGAATAGTAATTACACAACATGCATCAATAAATGTCTTTTTTAAATAAAATATACGTTATATATGTAATGCGCGTATTCTCGAGTAAGACATTAAGCCTTTTGATGTATTTTATTATTAAAATTAAATGTTTTATATCGTTAGAATGTGTTAAGCACATGAAAGTGAAACGGAATTAATAGCATACAAAGCAAGATGAGGCAATTTGTTCGGAATGCATACCAAAACAAGCACTTTTACACTTTTCTGAAATGAATTAAAGTAAATTTATTGTTAAAATAATAAAAAGTAATTCTTACATTATACTTATCTCTAAGTAGTTAATTTAAAATAAAGATATGTAACACTTCAAAATACACATTGCGCTGAAAATAAACAATAAAATACCCAGGAACATATTTTTCTATTAAGAGGATTAATAGCATTTTTAAATACGATAGAACGCTAACAACGAAAAGTTTATTTTTTGAAAATTTACAAAAAGAATGCATTTCCCTCTTAACTACTCTACTAAATTAATTCGTTACCTTAAATCAGAGTATCCAATAATAACATTTCGCTTGTCGAAAACCTTTCATTAGTTTATGTTTGGTGGATATGTAATATTATTTCAAAAGACTAATAATTATTTTTTCGTAATGCAAAAGAAAGTACAAAAGCATTAAAGCTAAAAAAAAAGTGATTGCTTAAATTTTTCACCAATAAAGTAAATTCGGAATTTATTGTTTTTGTTTAAAATATCCTTTGAAAGAAGGGTTTTGAAGCATATTTCTGTCAACATAATTGTAAAAGGTCACTATAAATCAATAGTTAAAATAGTTGAATTTGATGGATGGGAATATTCGAATTGAATTATGTGAGTTCGATTCTAGATTCTCTTACAAATCATCATAAAAAATCAGGGAGGCTACCGAAAAATAAATAAATCTGGAATCAAGCCTACACATATCGTTTTATGGATTGATTGATTATTTATTAAGGTTTCATTTAGAAGCAATACGCAAGATATTGGGGAATTATCTTATAATTCTGTACTTTGATCAAGTGACGAGGATGCCACCTGAGCTGGCGTCTCACTCTCCTGATTTCCATATTATCTGTCGTGGTGCGGATGGTAAAGAATAATGTACATGCTCAAACATCGTATTTGTCATGTGACCATGGCTCAATATTACGAAGTCTGCTATCAATGGTCTTCGTGTAGCTCCAAACATTTATAATTCAATAGACCATAATTTTGAAAGAACGACAGTTTTTATTGAATTAGTTATCGTTATTTTCATTTTTTGATCTAAATAATAATCATGAAAAAAACCTAAGAAATCAAATCCAGAATTAAAAAACCGTATTTTAAAGCAGGCTCCACTGTGAAACCAATCATCAGAAAATTGTCAAATCTTAGCGGTGGAATTAATGAAAGGAGGGAATTGTACACCAATATGAAAACTTTTACTAACAGGGATTTGATATGCATCAGGTGCCGCGACACGATAAGTTGACAAATTCCCATGCTAAACCTCAATCCATGTGATTTTTGGATTTGGGGCATCTGAAACAACTGGGGAGTTGTGATATCTTAAGAACTTTACCCGATCTTAAATATGGTATTTCACTTCCTTTTCTCAACATTTCCCAACGCACACATTAATAAATTGTACAACAGGCAATCTTGCGATTTCCTATGGTACATGAAAATAATGACCATCAAGAGGAATATGTTTCATTGTACGTAATAAAAACATTTAAAATTTATAAAATTGCTGAAAAATTTTAAAACAATTATTAGAGTATGTCTGAATGTGTAATTTATAAAGGCAACGCTTTTTGGAAGCGATATTTGAAACTAATGTTGTGTGTGTGTGTGTATGAAAGAAATTCCCATTTCTAAATTAAGTCCCCCACAAAATTTTGCAATTTTTGGTTCATTGGTTACGTCTGTTGGCAGATGTAAAATGAGTTTTTTTAATTATTGACAACTTGTATAATAAATTCATTTTATATTATATATGTTTTGTGTGTTACATATAGGCTTTATGTTCTTAATTTCCTGCAAACCATTCGAAATATAAGAATTTAATGAAATTTTTCAGTTAAGTGACTGCAATTTCTTTTTCCATAAAAAATTAAGTTTACTAAAGTTTATGTGAAATAACACTTTGTTCATTGAAAAATGCAAATATTTGCAGACTTGTATAAATTTATTTTGTTCTTTCATCAAATTTCTGAAGAAATAAAATGAATTTCCTACATTTTAATTATTTAATCGGTTAATCAACTCCAGATTTGTTTTCAAGTGTTCAAAGCTTTTAGAATTTTAACTTAAGTTTTTTTAATTGTAACATCACTCCAGCAAGGGAAATTTAATGTTCGTGTACTTTGGATAAATGTTAAATGCATGTTCAATAAAAGCATAGTTCATACTAAATATTATTAATTTCAATAAATCTGTTAATGATTATGCTTAACTGTATATTCATTTACCTTTTGTTAGAAATGATAAGAATTAATCGGAATTCAGTGGGATTGTTAATAAGTTATGCACAGACACATGTATCCTAACAAAATTGCGATCATGATAAAAAAAGGAAATGAATCAGAAGTTTTTATAAAAAAAATTTATTATTTTTTCAAAGGAATAACTATTAACTTTAATATTCTCTAGGATAACTTGTTAAATAAGTTTAAGGAAACAAATATGAATAACACAAAAATGATTTTATGTATATGTAACGCTTCTGTATTATATCAATTACTTCTTAGAAAGAGAGTTAAATTACGAATTAGGCTCATTAATTATAAATAAATCGCTCAAGTTTAATAATATATAATGAAATCAACACATGCAAACTACGATATTACTTAAAGTATCAAAACATAAATTCAGATACTGATATGAATTCATAAATAATATGATAGGTTTCAGAGCAGTTTTGTTCAAGTATTCTTAAGGGACCTATTTTCTTTTGCTTAATTTGGTCCCTTCGTTCGACCGTGATACTACGTACGATTCAGTTTCGTATTGTGTGATGACGCGGGAATTTCTTGCAAGTGAAAAAAATACTAATTTTCCTTCTTCTCTATACTATTGTTTTCATTGATTCATTTTATTAGAAACAATATTCTTCAGTTTTTATTAATGCATATTTAAATTTTTCCGTTTTGAAATGTGCATAGTGTTTAGTATTTTACTCAGTGCGTTCATTGGAAATGTGTATTATACCTCATAATACGCGTTTCATATGAGTAATAAAACGGTGTATACAAGTATATCTTAAAAAATATATGTTTGTTCCACTTTGTTGTTCCAATCTCATCTAAATGCTGTTTTCAATTTCTTTAAAATTACTCATCATATTATTTAGATTAAATTGATGTTCAATTCAAGAAAAAAAAATTATTATTCAAAATCATTCCGAACAAAATGAAATAATAATAAATAATTAAAGCTCAATTTCTTTTTTCTTTTCTCTTTCATAACGCTATGTTGATTGGAGAAAAAAAAGAGAAATTTACTATCAAAAGAATTAGTATACATCAATGAAAAACTTATATTTATGTGTATTAAGTATTTTTTATCGTTATTAAAATTAATTACTTTTTAGATAACAATTAATTACCATTAAAGTAATAACAATTCCTTTAAAGTAAAAGTAATAACAATTTCCTTAATATAAGCAGCGAGAGCTGAAACTGGAAGAGCTATGACGATACAATTCTGTAATAGAAAAACAACAACAATATTAATTTAAAGTTAAGGAGAGCTGATTAATTGTTAACACGCTTCATAAATTAGGAGCGTTTAATTTTAAATTACGAGCGCTTCGTTAATTCTCTTTGTGCACAGGAGCGTAAATTGAGAGAATATTTAAAAAAATAAGATACTCAACAATTTATCTGTAAATAGCATAAAGCCGCATATTAAAATAACATGCTCAGAGAAAATATATATATGTATAGCTTCCTAGATTGAAAGGAATTTAAAATTCCCTGATTGAAGTGAAACTGAAAGAAAATAAAACATGTAAATTATTTATATTTTTCTCTATTTTGCTGAGGTATATCCTATCTAGCTAAAATATGAATAACAATACAAAGTTGTTTCATAAATATATGAGTGTTAGGTTTCGTTAAATTTTCATTTCTACTTAACAAAAACCGACTTGATTTTCAGAAGTTACTACTACATTGTAAATACTTTATCAGGCACTTAATGTTTATAGGAGGTGCAATCTCTTCGGTTGATATGGTTAAATATTAAAGTAAACACAAAAGAGCAGAATTTCCATAGTTAATTAATATATTACTAAGATGTTGGATTTATGTATATAAAGTGATATGTTCTAAATGCCAAAATTTATGATGTTTAGTTACAAATACTGCTGAGGAATAATCTTTTTAATAAATTTTAAATTTATCTGTAAATAAGCCATGAATACTATATCTGAAATGACAAATTCAGAGCATATTCGTATATAAATGCAATACATTTCATTTTATCTCTTTTCACAAGACAGCTTATATAAATGTCCAATGGGAATGAATATTTAAGTATATTGCAGCTGTTTTAATTTGAAAATAACATATGTTGATAGCTAATACATTCTTCTTAAAAATTATATATAACCAATTGATACTTTTAACAATATTCTTTGATTTATTATCTTCAAAGCAAACACATGTATATAATTATAAATTATTTAAAGATAAATTTTGGTTATATAAACAAAACTCATAAGTAATAATTAGCAACTTACCCATTTTAGAAAAAAAGAAAAAAAAAAGTTTCCGAAGAAATAATCCAATAATTTCGAAATTTTGTACTTAAATTTCTTTATTACTGTACTGAGAACGAATAAATTATTGCAATTGGAACTTAACTTTGGTCACACCGCGGATATCTTTTGCGCAACTGAATTCCTATAAAAGATTTGACATTGAGAGTTAATATACTTCTCCTAGTCGTGGTGGTTCCCTTTCCCAGGAATCACTTTAAGAATGTTTCTACTAAATAATTAAGTATTTTAAAGAAAATTTGATAATTTTCATCATAATCTAAAAGATGGAATGCCAGAAGCAGTTGGATCATATCTAGCCATAAAAGGCCATTGGGATCTTATAATTGTGAAAAAAAATGCTAGTAACAATTGTTAAAGAAAAGTAACTTGGTTTGGGTTTTATTAACGTCTCACTAGAAGCAACACGAGGGCTTTGGCAAAGGACCTTGTAGTTTTGAAACTTGGTCAAGTGAGGAGGGCTACACCTGAGCTGGTAATCCCTTCTTCTATCTTCCACACCATGCCAAAGGACTTTAGACCCCTACAGATGTAACATACATCAGCCCTGGCTACACTTAAGTTGCATCAAGGCTCGAACCCATGACTCAACGAAAAACGCCAAACCATTTCCTTAACCAATAGGCTACCGTGGCCAACAGAAAGGTAAATTCAGAATAAATGCAATATCTGTTGATAGTCGAGTGTCTCGAACTGCTCCAACAGCATATATTGTGACGCAGTATCTTTCATACAGCATGTAGTACTCTGCTCGATTTCATTGTTCATGGCTTAATGTAACAATCGCATCATCCTTTAAGGAGACTACCTTCAAGTATTACACATCTGAAAGGGTAACAATGTCATCTGATATGGTATCATTCCCAATAATTCTACTAACTAAGAGACTGGCACTACATATTATTTTGAGAGTAACCTAGCTTCTGCCTTGAAGTAAATGATCCTCGCATCTGCAACTATTGTGGTATTGTCGAGTGAAAACCTTCAAGTAAATATTATTGAAGTGTATTATGCTCTTCTATAGTGGAGCACCTATAATTGTTCTGTTTGTAATTTTAATATTCTAATGGTAATGTCTGAAACTGTTTGCGTTATCCGATTCGACTCATCAACTTCGATAGTTTTTCAACAAGACAATGTCATAGTTAATATGACTGGAATACATGTGGATTATTTTAAAACTGCTTAGACTTTTACTTTGGCCAACAAGATTCCCACATTTTTCGTCTGCAAAACGTGTTTGAGAATAGTAAATTTTTTAGAATTGTGCAACACAAAATGTCGAAGTTCTTGAGAATTCAGCGAATGACGTGGAAGTTTATCTGAAGAGAAGAACCGGAATCGATATTTTACTTCTTATTTTTAGCAGGTTTTACCTATTACATGCTGTAGATTTCAACTGTTATCCATTGATACTATATGTGAGTTTATAATCATTTATTTACCTACATATGCGTTTTTCGCATATTTACTTTTAATGTCTTCTT
Source organism: Nephila pilipes (assembly GCA_019974015.1). NCBI lineage: Eukaryota > Metazoa > Arthropoda > Arachnida > Araneae > Nephilidae > Nephila > Nephila pilipes. The sequence continues at coordinate 60,315 of BMAW01123903.1, forward strand.
TTATGGGGCTTTGTTTTTATAACTTCAGAAGAAAAGAGTAAATCTGTTATTCCAATCAGAATACAGTTTCTTCAAAAAATATTTTCGACTAATTAAAATGGCTTAAACCATAATGCAGAATGAATTAATTAATACGGATTAAAATACAAACAACCTTAACCAGTTAAATGATTTTTATAGAAAAAAGTTAATTTGACTCAAAGATGACATCTCATATCATTATTCTTCACTTTAAACAATAGATTAACTCTTGAATATTTGAACATAACTTAATTCTTTAAAACTTTCAAACATTTAGTACTTTAAGTAATCTGAATTTTAATGCAGACTTCTATCGAATTTCAGACTTACAATTTAATCATAGAAATCATTCATTTTCTCAACACATATAATTTTAATGAATTCACTTGGAATATAATATCATAGCCAGCAAAGTCTAGACTGAAAAGACAGTTATTGAAATAGAAGCCTTCCGGAGAACTTAGGCTTTATTGACTGAAATTTTAAACCTTAATCTTTGAACAATTGCTTGGGAAAATATTCAAGATTTGTTTAAAAAGAAAAAGTGTATCAGAGCATGTAAATTACCATCAGAATTCTATTGCGGTAAGCCTATTTATTTTTAAGTAAATATATACATTTGTTGTTTCTTAGAACTGAAATACGCCTCAAACAAATAAAAAAATGCTTCCAGAATTTCTTACTAACTAGAATACTAGCAAGGTAAACTTTGGCTGTTTACGGTTTACTTAACAACTCATCAGAACACTTCAGTGAGTATTGACTCTCGAATGGGGCTTACTTCTACGTCTGTAAAAGGTAAAAAAAAGGAACTTCAAAGGTTATTTTTGACAGGAATATTTTCTGGAAGTTCGTTCTATATCCGACGTTCTCAATGCTAATGGGAATTGGTATACACGATAATTTACTTCAAAGTCGTTCAGAAAGGTATCCGACTAAAAAAGTTACATAATTGGCTCCCACTGGGGAACAAAATGCATCATTCCGATAGAAAAGAGAACTTTTAAGTAAATATCCCGAAGGCGCTGGGAAGTTATTTTAAGTTTCTGATTGCGTTTCTTCCAGCCCTTATTTTCAGAAAAGGTATTCGCTAAAAAGAAGAACATGAACTTCGATTTCCCGTATATGTTTTAAATAGGAATAGTTTACTTGCTTTCTATATTTAAGATATTTCTCTTACACAAAACTATTTCAAGAATGGTATCTAATAACATTTAGCTTAGACATTTTTACATTATTTTTCTTAGATTCTTTTAAAAACATTTATTTTAACGATGTATAGTTAAGACGGATTTTCGAGAAAATTAAAGGAGAATTTGCCGAAAAAAACCACTTTTTAAAAGATTATCAATATAGTTAGTTTTTAATGTCGATAGCATTTGTCGAACAACCTTTATTAATTTATTTAAACTAAATTTTATTCAGCATATAGGATTTCAGTTGCTGATAACAATGATTTTATTTATTGTATTGTTTTATCAGTTTTCTTAAATAAATGTCTTTTTTAATAAAAAAAAACATCACATTGTATTTTTATTAAAAATTACGAAATTTAGAAGTACCATGTGCTAATATAGGGGTTTAGGTAATATGACTTGATAACATATTTCACTCAAAAGAAACTGCTAATATCAATGATAATTTTGGGATTCAGTGGGTGGATTTAGTAGGATTGTGTTCTTATTGTATTTGTATTTCAGACGCATCATTTACATTCAATTAATTTTTGATACATAAGTTAAATTCAAAATATATATAAATATTTCCAAGTATTTGAATAACTGAATAGGAAGTATATGAAATAATCTTGATCATTATGTTAATTCTTTGAATATGTTTAATACTGAAAATAGAGAAAAGGGGATAACGATATCAAGAATTCACTATGTTTAGTTTTTAACTTAATGTACAGTGGTAAAGAAATACGAATTTTAATGATTTTAATATTAAATTTAATATTATTATTATTAATTTTAATAATAATAATAAATAAAATTAATTATCTTTAATAATTTGAGGATTTCTTAATACTATCTTAATAGTTAACTCAATAAAATAAAGTTAGAAATGTGTATTTGTTAAAGTACTTTATAAGCTATATCTGTGTTTTACTTACATAATAATAACTGGAATAAATCCATTCTTTTCCCTGGTGAATTGAAAATCTAATAATTGAAATGGTAGGATAGTATTTTTAAAGAGGACTAATTTTTAGATTTTGTTTTGAGTAACTTTAATGAGCCGCAAATTATACTCAAAGGAAAGAATAATTTAGTAAAGAAAATAGCCAAGCCAAATATATAAATACAGCTCAATTACCTGTTGTTTCCCAACCTCATCTGAAAGACAGATGTACAATAAAGACAAAAGAGGTAACTAAGTATAATATTTGGAGAATTCCATAAAGAAATTTTGGTTTTCAATATTTTGTAAGAACACTACAAAAAAAAAAAAAAAGACTTTACAGCATCAATTTAAAATACAAAATATCCTTAAATAAAAGAATAGATTAGATCATAAAGTAATAAATAATCATGACAAACTTTAAAATTTATTTTAATAAATTGTTACATCTGTTATAAAACTCAGGAAATTGAAAAAAAATGGAGACTCGATATATATCACAATTAATAGAAAATAATTGGTGAGACTATGCCTGCAGCTTCTCCCGCACATCAGCGATACAATTTCAGAACTTCGAGTGCTATGATCAATGGTGTAGACTTGTATAATAGAAAGACAAACATACTTATCAAAGATGGTAAGTAACTCAGATGGGTAATTAAGAATGCGGATCTAACAACTTTTATACGATTTTTACTCATAATGGAAACATACGATTGAAGCCTACTTTAAGTAAAATTTACAGTAATAACATTTAATTAGAGATTCCTATTACATAAAAATGTGTGTAAATTCTCTCTATCTCTCCAGAACACACTGATGTCTGTTCCCTAAGGTAACTCGAATAGAAATGAACAAAATCGGGTCCATGTGGTGGCAATCTGAGATGATTAACACAGAGGTTTTCAACAAGTAAGAATTGTTTATTGAAGTGTCTCTTCGAGAAAAAATGAGGAAAATAAAGTAAAATTCCCCTGCAGATTACATTAGATGGTGTTAATATTGATAGAATTGATCTGTTACAAAACTAACGTGGTTCAATTATTTTTTAACTGATTTTCAAAAATTCAAATTACCTTAAAAATTCATTAAAATGCACCTCTTTTGTGCAAAAAAGTCTAAAAAAAATTATCGCATCTTCTAGAAAATAAAAGAAAACGGTTGAAAAGTGGATTTTTGAAAAAAAATTTGCCAAAGATAAATTCAAAACTTTCTTTAGCGAAAATATGCTTATGGACCCTTCTACACATCAGCGAATCTCCCAAAAATTTTATAATGATCCATGATGTGGATTTGTGTAACAGACAAACAAACTAACTTTTAAATTTATACATAAGACAATAATATAATTCTTGTCTACATAGAAAGCTGAAAAGCTTTCTAGCCAAAAATATGTTTTCTGAGTGATATATTTCGTAAGATTTTTGAAAATTCGGTATTTTTAATTCTAATAAAGATAAAAATTAAACCTTTTTTATACTAAATACTTTTTTATCTCCAGAAAAATTGTGGTCACTTTCAAGGCTGTAAATGACTCAAGTAGATGAACAAATCAACTATTCAGGGTAAAAATAGGAAAGAAAGGTGATAAACAATATTTTTCAGATGAAACCCAATTTTTATCGGAAGTATATTTATTGCAGTTTTTATATCGAAAGAGATAAAGATATATGCGTGTGTGAAAGAAGCCAATATTTCTGATATGTGACAAACATCGTTCATGCTATGTTATAGTTGTACCGTAATATATGTTTTTATTTGCTTTTTACTGTATTTCATAAGTGTCATAACATTTTTATTTTTGAATTTGAACTGAATTTCCCAAGTTCTCTTACGTTTATAGTTTTGAATTTTTACGGTATTTCTTAATTGGAAAAAAGTTACTTAAATAAAGTATAGTTATAATATTAATTTCGTTGAGTATATAAAAACATTAATACAATATTTTCATCATTTGGAGCATAATAAAAATGCAAAAAATATAAATCTAGAAAAAAATATATTAATATTTAAATCAAGTAAAATAAGTTTTAAAATTAAATTCATTTGTGTATTTCACATTTTTGAATTTTCATGTACATTTTAAATTTAAAATATAATTTGTATACTTTGTATTTCGTATAATTATTATTACCTTGAGTATTTATGCATATTTTTCATGTTAAAAGTAGCTTAGATTAATTAGTATTTCACATAAATATATCATATGTTGTACTTTTGTCTATTTTTTCGAAATAAAAATATTTTTCAATGTATTTCGGAATAGTTAATAGATTTCATATATACTATAATAACATTCATAAAACGATATTTACACTCAAGAGGAGTTCATAATGGAATAACAAAAAAAATCTCTAAATTTTGATGTTATTATTATAGAATGATATAAAGCATCAGTTTCATGTGAAATGATAGTCACAAATCTCTTTTGGAATTTAAACTTAAGCGAAAGACATTTATTAAAGCAATGAAACTTTGATAGCCTTTCTCCATAAAATAATTTTAATTTACTTTTCAGGACCTTGGGAATACATTTAATGTGCTTTTTAAGCTATTATGTTATTTTTATCTTTATTTTTATTTTTAAATGGAGATAAGTAATGTCTTACGAATAAGAGAATATTTTCTTAATTTATTACGACAAAAATATTTTCAGTATTCCTCTTGAGAAACTCTTATCTCTGAAACAGTTTTTTTACAGACTTTTCATTTTTATTTTCGTAAAAAATCTATAAATGGCATAAAAAAAAGTAATTTATTCCTTTTAGCACTCTACCAATGTTTATCATCCATGCCATCTGAAGATTATCGTAATTGCGTAAAAGGCCATGCATAGATTAAAGAAATATTTTTATATACCTCATGTAACTCTCTGTGGTTATCATTGACTATGCATATATGTGTTTTGGTCACAGAAAAATCAAGATAATATATATTTTTCATTAAAACTTCCACTCGCTTAAAAAATTAAAACGCTGAAAAAATTTCACCAAATATCAAATTTATAATAAAATATCCCTCAAAGAGTCTTTTTATCAAAAAAATTGCATCGATACATAATTCACTAGCAATTTTAATTATAACTTCTTGAGCAAAAGCATTTGTTTCCAATTTCCTACGTAACTAGAGTTACCTCGGCCACGACCATAAGTTAAAAATGATTGAAAAATGGAACACTCCATCATTTTCAGATAATCTGAATATGATACGCAATCCAATTTCTTTCCGGGAGATTCCAGTTTCGGGATAATAAATAATTATCGCCAAGTCCCCGAGGGAACAACTATCATTCAAGATCTGACAGCATTAAAATAGTAATGAACAGGGAAACAGCATTTTGCTTTCTTCAGGAGTTAGGTCGTTAGACGCATTTGAAAAGGGATATTTCGAGTCGATTTTGATAAAGTGAGTTAGGTTAAATATAATTTAGTTGAAGTATTCTGAGGAAATATAAGGATTAAAATTTGTGTGTGCACATATTAAGATTTCAATTTATTAATGAATGTTATTAAATTTGTAAAATTAAAGGAACTAGAAGTACCAGATTAATAATGGATACTTTTAAAATGGAAACAATATTTTTTTTTAAAAAAAAATTACATCTATTAAATTGTTCAAAGTCCCAATTTTAAGTTCCTTTGAAGTACTGGTGGAAATAATTAAAATTTAAATATTTTTTTACTATATATGTTATTTTGAAAATAAATTGAAATTATTTATTTGTTGTTTCTTAAAATAACTTTTTATCCGAAATTAGAACTTGGAAATTCAGCAATGTAAATGAAATGTACAATTAACTATTTTGACAATAAACAATAAGTTGGGGATATATGTGCTCACTAAAACTCAAAATTTGAGAAAATACAAGAATACATGATGCAATTCACGGAAAAAGTGCTTAAGAATTGTTTACATTTTTTAATGTAAGTAATTTTGAACTTATTAAAGGATAATTTAGTTTTCTTACACACGAAAAAAATATTATAATTTAAAAAAATTCATTTTTCATAGCGACTTCATTTGGCCCTAAAATATTAATACATGTTTCATGGTTCTGGTTTGTTTATTAAACTAATAAAAGTAACAATTATCCAGAAACAACTTGAATTTTCAAGGAAATTTATGTAGTAAAACTATTTATAATCAGGTTTTAAGGAACTTCAACAATAAAATATTGCTAACGGGTAATATTAGTTATTTTTGTTTGCTTGTCTAATATTTATAATACACATAAAAATATAATGAATACTATTAAAACATATATTTGTCGTGAAAAAGTACAGTGCTTTAGTTTTAGGCAATAGTTTTCTGCTTTAGAGAGTTTTATTATTTGCTAATCAATATATATGATATAAAATATTCCTATAAATGTTTGAAATGAAAAGTGTAAATTACCTCAATTATTTGGATTACGATGATTGCGTTGAAACAGTTGAATTGTTTCTCATGTCTTCTGAACATTAAAATAAACTTTTGTTTATAGATAAGAGTAAATACTATTTAATTAATTCATTATTAATCAAGGGATTATTGAAAGGAATAACTTATTTAAAGGAAGTACAAAGAAACAAGCTAATTTCCCCAAAATGGGTTATTCATTACCTGCTATCAGCAAATGCTAAGTTTTCCGGATATTTTAATTACTTATTAAATAATTCCCATCTCATCCCGTTGTTTTACCATATAATTTAAGCCATATTTTAATAACTGAAATGTAATTATTCGTAAAAGAATATATTTAATGCTACGAATAGATCATTAAATATACTCTTTAATTACATTCTTTAATTCTACACACTTATATTCTTCAATCAAGATTTATTTTTGAAATTTTAAATCGATAGCATTTAAAATGTCATTCGAACTTAAATTTCTTTTGCAGTTAATTTAGATTTTCAATGCGTTGATAAGGAAACTGGAAAATAGAGAAAACTAACTTTTTATAGCTTCTGACAAAAAATTTTACAAATTTTTATTACAAATTTTATTTGTTTACTGGAAATGTGTAATTTACAAATACCTCTTGTGAGTAAATAAAGTCTCTTCACTTAATCTAATTTAAAATTACATGAACTATAAATTTTCCGCAAATATTCATGGTTTTCCATACTATAACTAACTATTTATTTAGAAATACCGTATAGTAATCACGTTTCGTAATTTAAATTTTACAATCTTTAATGTTACATTAAAGTCACACAATTTTTGATATACCAGGCTAAAGATAAATTAATGTTAATGCAAAAATTAGATGTGATTTTCATAAAATTATTTGCATTTACAATAATATATTCAGATCTTTCCAATTTTATGATTCAGTTTTCATCCATTTTTTATCAAAAAAGGGGGAAACACTTAATTTTAAATTACGTTTTGCATATTTATGTTATAATACATTTTTATATACTCCTAAATCTACCAACATTTATATATTTATTCAGAGTTTCCCTACCCGAAGAGATTTTTTAGTTTCAAACAAAAGCATCTGATTTATTTTTGTAACTAAATGAGCAGAAAAAGTACATTTTAGAGTTAATTTACTCTAGTAGATAATTTTGTTAATCGGAATATTTATGAAACATATTCATTTATGTTATACAATCTTCCCCTTCTCTTGAGTTATATTTTGCTCATTCAAGATCTTTCGTGAATGATCAAGAAAGATCAAAATGATTCTTGATTCAGTTCTTAAGCATCTTTAATATTCTACAATAGTCTTACAATTAATCTCTTATATTTTACAATAGTTACTTGTAATAAATACTAAAATGTCTCCATCCGCTTTTATATCAGAATTGTTTCCGCTTATGAAAAATACATTAGGTTTAATAAATATATCATTACACCATGTACATGGGATGATACATGTTAAGTTTGTCGAGATCCCAAGTCTTTCCGTTGGCGTGACGAGAAAGTTTGGAGAGGCAGGTGCCAGGTCAGATGGCGTCCTATTCACTTGACCGAGGTTAAAAATTACTAGGTCCTTCGCCAACAACCCTGTGTTAGTTCTCAGAGTGACGTTAATAAGCAATCACAATCACCTTCATTACAATTATACTTAACCATCGTAAAACACACACACAATCCCACAATATTAGAATTATCCTCTTAACAATTTCAAAAATCTCCGAAATCCTGCTTTATATGTGCTTTCTGAAGCTATGTGGGAAAATAAAAACTTATTATGGTATCATTAAAATATTTTACATCTTTGAATCTTATATAAAAATACAATTCAAATAATGATATTTTAGAATTGATCTAAGACATGAAAAAAGCTATACCAATAGCACTTTGATTACATAAAAAGTACAATTCCATTTAAGAATTTAAGAAATAACGACAAGTTATTTTTGTTGTTATAAAGTAGTGATAATTACGCACTCACTTACACACACACAAACACACACATATATATATATATATATATATATATATATATATATGCATGAGAAAGATTAGACGAGGCAGCGGACGCAGGAAGACAAAAGATAAAGTAAATTGATAAACGCTATTTGTTCAAGAGGTTTTGATTGCCACGTAATTGCTGGAGGAGAGGAGTTAATATTTCCCCACCTAAATATATGCTGTATAATTAACAATCATTAAACTTATTTCATTTAAAAGCGGTAGATAGGCCACACAAACAGATTATATATATATATATATATATATCAGTACAAAATTTACTATATAACTAAACAATGATTATCTTCCAATAATTCGTAAAAAGAATTACATAGAGTATTGGGATTTGAAGTAATGGATTTACAGCGTAGCAACTTATATATGAAGTGTGATATGGAATACATCAAGAAAAATGTGAAGGTGAAAGGGTCCCATTTTTCAAAAATAGATTGGTATTCAGAATATACCTCAAGCCTAACCATTAACGCAATATATTTTACATAACACAGCGAAATTTGTAAAACTCTCCCATTTATAATAGTATTGTTAAAAATTTTATAGCATCCAAGTAATATTTTGAAATCTCCCAACTTCCTGAAATTTATTTACTTTTCGTGCTTTATCATACTAATCTACTTATTTAAATAAAAATCTTTATTATGTATATATATATATTTCCATGATGATTATTTCATTTTGGTATGATCATTGATAAGGCGAAACAAAAATAGGTATTACGGCAATTCTTACAGGAAAATAAATTTAATGCTGTTAAATTTAACAAAATTTAATTTAAATTATTCTGTGAAAATTTGTTGTATATGCTAAATAAATTTTAATGCCAATTATTTTGGTTTGCACATAAATAGGAGAACGAGAATAGAAAATTTATTTAATAAAGCTCAACTGAATTAATAATGAGATATGTTAACTCTGATATATGCTACATTTGACTTAAAATCTAATCATATTAAATCTTATCTTTCTTTAAAACCGTGTCCTGTACTCATTAAAACTGGAATCATAATTCTAGTTCAAACATCTATTTTGAAAATACTCGCTTTTACGGGTTGTTTATGTGCGTGTTTGAACAGAGCGTCCAATTAAAAAGAGTAATTTAATTTATTACGTATTTAACAAGATGTAAAATTATGTCGGACTTCTTTACTTCTAAAATTTCAAAATTTAATTTTTTAGTTTTCGATTAATCAAAAAGATATTTTAGGCACTTGTACTGTTTTGCCAAATTGTTAAGTTTTCCTATTCTGTATTTCTCATCGTTTCGAGATTTTCTCCTATTGTATTTGAAGTACTATAGTAGTAAGGTTACATTTAGTAGGTTAGATTTCGGGAGATTACTTATCAGTTGGTGAATTTTTATCCCTTGTAGCACTATAACTATAATTGGGAAATGAGGAATATGGAATCGTTTTATTTAAATCTCTCTGAAAGTTTAAGTATTATAATGAATAAATGTAAATTTCTGTCTTAAATAATTTTTGAAATGGCAACAGTGAAACTCTTTTACACCAAGCATAATATTTTTGTTCAAATGAAGCTTATGGATTTCAAGCTGTAAAAATATGTACATAATTCCAATATGAAAAATAAAATTTCTTTGAGGGAATATTGAGTTTTTAATACTTATATTTCTGTTTTGAAAAAATAATTGCGTAAACTGCGGCTACTTACATTTACAATGCTACATAAATTTGAACGCTATAAGAACCTGAAATGCATATTTTCTTCTCGTTTGACCCGTGTGGTGACCGGAAATGACAGAATAGTCCCACTGTAGCTCATGAATGTCGTAAGAGGCGACTAAAATGGGTACGCAGCATCTGGGGGTATAGCCAGGCATCTTGCCTCTGGCAATTATATCAGGGGACCTCAGGGACTTGTCTTCTTTAAGTAAGTACGGGCATCATGAACCCGAGGCACCCTAGTGATCTTTTTCTTTCCATTGGGTTTACTGTCTTTGGTAAACACAGGTGACGCCCCCCCCCCGGTATACCCTAGCGATCCTTCTCTATTTTCGACCCTCCTTCTTGTCAACCATTTTGCGTCTTTTTTCCCATTTTTTTCACTTCTAGACCACAGTTAAATCACTTTTGGCGCAACATAGTTATATCCGGCATTTGCGCCAGTAAACTTTACCTTCTCACTTGACACTTTTTGTCGACTAATCTATTTTCATAGTTTTAATAGATAATAACGTCTAGATCAGCAGTATGGCCACATCTAGCTCTTGCACCAATAAATTTTACTATCACTCACTCACTCACTCACTCTTCTCGTTTAGTTTTAGAAATAGAATTTTATCTATACATTTCTACTTTTTTATTGTTTTATAAAAATAATATAACGAATTCTAGAATTTTATGTAACATTGAATTATTTTTGAGATATCACTAAAATTTCATCATTACTAAAATGGAAAATCTTATGCAGACTCATTAACAATCAGAATTTACAAAATACAACACAGATATTAAAAACAATAATTATTCTTTTAAATTATAAATATAAAAGTATAGTGAATATAAAATGAATTTTTGTTCATTTCAAAATAAGATATCACTTATTTTCTTGACAAAAGATTTTCAAAGTCGTTCGTTAAAAGTTTATAATATTTGTTATTAAAATAATGAGGTTATTATTATAAATTATATCAGCACTATGAATGAAGAATAATATCGATTAATACTGATACGAAAAACCACTTCCTTCTATTCTCTATTAGACTTCAAGAACATACTTTAAGTGTACTGAATACACTCTTAAATATAAATACTTTATCAAAACTGAAATATTAAAATACTATTTTGTATTCCTTACACAATATACACTCATCATACTTATGACTTATATATTCGTATTATATATAAATATTATAAAGATAGAAAATTTTAAGGAAATAAGCATAAGTTTATTATAAAATTTCTATGACTAATGTGTTATAGCACGTAACACAATATGTAATCTTTAAAGTTACATATTTCAATATTTAGAACAAACAACTTAAAAGAATTTCTCCTGTTGAGTTTGTTGTTAATGTTTTTCAAATTTGAAGTAAAAAGTTAAGAATGATATTATATATATGCATATCATACCTTTAAGAAAATATTAATGAAAATGACGTTTACACTCTTACTTGTCAAGAAGATCTCATATTTTTATTCCTGATAATGATAAGATTTTTCTCAAAAACAAACATGATAGATAATGCATTTTATCATTTAATACAGTCATTTATAAACATTCAAACAACTTAAGTTTTTTTTAGCTAAATAATGTGGATATTTTTTTTCAAATGAAGCATTATTTTTTTCAACTCATAGATATTAGAATATTATTAAAATGTATTCCGATAGTCTTAAGTATGAAAACTTATTTTTAATAAATATTCCTAACAAATATCTTAATTCTGTTTCATAAATAAATTTTAAATTCGCATTTTATTTGTTGATATTATTCGATGTTGCTCAAACTTCAATTTATTATTATCTGATACAAAATGTTTCCATTTACTCTAGAATAAAAAAATTATTTTAAACTAAGACTAATAATACCAAAAGGAGTAGCTCAGTAATAAAATACTTTATTGAAATTTTTCACATGCTGATAAAAATTCATTACCAAGTAGAAGTCTCAGGAATATCCATCAGATCAAAAAGCATTAAAATACATCAAACATTAGAAAAAAGTGCGCTCCAGCTAAAGCTAAAATTTCTCTTTTTTTGTAATTAAAATAATTAAAAGGTTTTTTCCATTTTATCTAATATTTAAATTTTTCTTGGAAGGTCCTTTTATGTGTCTATGTATGTTTTAGTTGCTTAAACTTTTTTGTTACCTTATGTATTTTAATAATAGTTTTTTTTAACACTCATTAAAATTTTCTCGATTATGCATTGTTGTTTTTAAACTATTATAGGAAAGAAATGTTGTTAAAACAGTAAATATTTGCTGAGTATTTTGAATTTTTTTTAAAAAAAAATGCTTAATCACACTAAAATTACAAATTCTTCTTAAGTAAGTTAAAACCTATAACTTAAATTTCAAAATTTTAGTAATTAATGTATCTATATTTTTATGCTTTTAATATTCAGCCTTTCAAATCTATCTTAAAAAGACGTTCCATAAAAATATGTTTTAAAATTTCTGTAACCAAATGCTTTCACAAAAATAAATTTTTATTTCTTAACTCTATTTATATAATGTTCTTACTGAATACAAAATAAATATATTTATTAAGAGCGTCAGTAAAAAAAAAACAAGTCAATTGTTTTGATGTTTTTTTTTTTTTACTTCCTTCTTTGTAAATGAATACAACGTTCAAAAGAATAGTAAATTATACTATAAACTACTTTCAGTAAGAGAGGATTTTGCGATCTGTATCTATCTGTATAAATAAAACGTACTTAGTTCAAAAGCGTTGAAAAAAGCGTCTAAATAAACGGAAATGTCAGTTAGAATTTAAACGACATGAAAGATTTGGGAATAAAAAAAGTGGTTAAAAGAGATAGAGAAGAAAAAGACTAAAGTTTCTGCCAGCTCTAAACGTGATTTAGGAAACAATTCCCTTTCGGCTTCACGGGAGAATGCAATAAAGAAGATAAACTAATTGCAGACTTTTCGCCTTAGATAACACGCTCATCAATAGAACCAAAAAAAAAAGAGAAAAAGTTTTAAAAAAAGGTTTACTTCGTTTTCATCGGAACACGTCACAAAATGATCGACGTTGCATTTAACCTCTTCATCACTCATTTTTTGACGCCTGACTTTGATGAAAGGTGGTTTCAGGAACTACAAAATGTGCTCAAAGTGTAATTTCTTTGATAGCAAAATTAAAGTCTGGATCAATGATACCTCAGTGGTAATTTATAAGATAAGTAGTTATTGAATTAAGCTAGATGCTTTCATTATACTAAAGTAAACATTAACATTAAAATGATACCAGGGTCCTCACTGTACATAATGACTATGTAAAAATAATTTTCTCGCTTAGGAAAATAAAATACATTAAAAATTATATACAGTGGTGGCCCAAATTGTGGTTACTTTTGGAAATTTTTATGTTTTTGAACTTTGTATGCATATAGAAAACATTACGTTTAGCAAAATGCATAGTAGTATATACCATTTTACAGGAAATTTAAGACTACATTCAATATAAAAAATCAAAATTCGAATATTCGTAATACAAAAAGAGTTAATCTGCAATAATTATCGATATCCATTAGATTCTGGTGATTGCAGTGAGTTATCAGTACTTAGTTGGGTAGCCTTTATTTTTTATTACAGCTTCACATCGATGTTTCATTGAGCTGACGAGACTTTTAAGCTTTTCCTTCGTTGTTTCATGATGTCAGGAAACAATTTAGTCTCAATTAGTTCCCTTTTATTTGATGGGCGCCTCATTCCGACAAGAGTTTTCTAATTCAAGAGTTTTCCTCATTCCACAAGTTTTCGATAAGATTGAGGTCAGGACTGTTTCTGGCCAGAAAAACAATTCAATGCTCTTTGTACGAAATTACTCTTCCGATAATATTGCTGAGTAGTAGGGAGAAGAATCCTGATGAAAAATAAATAAAATATTGTTGAAGGTAGAAGTTTGGGTTCTAGAATAATATTAATGTATTTTTTAGCATTCGGTGACTCATTGATGACATGAAGATGCTCAGTATCATTTGCTGACATGTATGACCAAATCATAACACTAAGTGGATTCTTCATAGTAGCCTGAATATAGTCAGGATGTAGCTCTTCTCTTATTCTACGTCTTACATAATTTCGCCCATCACTACCGAATAACGATATCTTACTTTCATCGCTCCATATAATTTGTAATCACTGATCATCTGTCTAATTAATGCGTTCTTTTGACCACTGTAGTCGTTTTTTGAGCTGATGTAAATTTAAATAAGGCCTTTTTCATGGAATTCTACCTCTTGGTACAACATTTGTTAAACTTCTTTTAATTGTTTTTGAACTGACAGAAACACCACCATCGTTCAGATAACTTCTGACGGCCATTGATGATATTCTTCGATCTGAGAGATATATACCTTTATTCTCCTGGCATCAACATAAGTGGTACACTTTTTTTGACATTTTTCTGCTTTTTTTTTTTTTTAATTTGTCTCTCCTGATATCGAAAGCAAAATTTTCGGACTCCAGATGTAGTCACTGAATTACCCACCTGACTTGCAATTTCAGCATAAGAAAGACCACTTTCTCGCAACATTACAATCTTAAATCTCTTTCTAGATGTCCAATCTACTCATTTATTTAATATCATTGCTTCATGACTAATAATAGCCCTCATATTGATACTTGTGCGATATTAATAAAACCAAAACCAAAGTTTCTTGACTAAATATTAAAATTTTTTACAATTCTAACTTGTAATATGATTACATAAGAAACAGTCTTTCTTCTTCAGAACAATACACAATAATGACTTGTTTCAACTGTAAACACGATGTCAACTCCTACTGTCAGTTACTAAAAATTCAGTTCTCAGGATAAGAACAGTGATTGGCCAGGAAAGTTAGACAATACAAAACTCTTTATAACTGTTTATTTTTTGGATTAAAGTACGCAAAACTTTTTTTGTATTGTAAATATTTTAATTTTGTAATTTCAATTGAATCCAATATTAAATTTTCTTTAAAGTGATATATATTTCTTTGTATTTTGTGTAACGTAACATTATCTCTAAGCGTACAAATTTAAAAAAAAAACACAAAAATTTCCAAAGGTGTCATATATATATTATATATAATCTTTTTAATATGTATGAGTAGAAGAGACATTCGAATTCATGCCTGTAATAAGGATGGTTGGTTTTATAAACGTCACAATCGAAACAACACTAGGGCTATTGGCAACTGACCTCATAATTTTGAACCTTATTCAAGTAACGAGGACAAGATCTGAGAATTAACTGCCTTACCAAACTTTATGAAAACAGTCCGACAGATTCCGCCAACATGGAAGGACTTTAGTGACTTCAAGACTTGAACCTACGATTCGAGTAAAACAGCCGGCTGCGAGTCCGCTACCGTGACCTTTAGGCCCTACTGTAATTAG
This sequence comes from Nephila pilipes, assembly GCA_019974015.1. NCBI lineage: Eukaryota > Metazoa > Arthropoda > Arachnida > Araneae > Nephilidae > Nephila > Nephila pilipes. The sequence goes on from BMAW01123903.1 coordinate 75,963, forward strand.
AAGTCAAAGTAATCTTTAATGGATAAGTAGCAAGGATACCAGAAGTCATAGCTGTTATAATCAAAGAACCAATTCTTTCTAAAGTCTATTTATTCTTGGGTTACAGAGAGTCCATTTTACATACACTTTTAGAGAATAAGTACCGTGTTGTGGCCTTCATGACCAAAGCGAAGGAGAGGGAATTTTACATTGTTTCGTATTTATATGGAGATATTTCTTCATGTAACGTGGTATTCACATAGTATAAGATGAAGGGACTCCGATTGCTGGAGACACACCGTCTAGTGGGGATTATTTCCTATAGATTTACGTGCATGGGAAATTTGATTTATCAGATATCAGAGCACGTCATTTCATAAATTATAGGATAATTTGTAATTGTATCAAAAAATAGGAATAAACTCTTTACTTTTGAGTTACAGAATGGGAGAAATTAGAAAATTAAATTATTTTTGAGTTGAATCATTACATACTACACACACACACACTACCAATAATACTTACCACGCACGCACACACACAAACACACACACACACACACACACACATCTGCAGCAATATATATATATATATATATATATATTGCTGCAGAATGAAGACGGTCCGTGCAAACGTCAAATTTGAATAAAACAAACAATATGCTAGGATATAGAAAACATCATTTCAATGCATATTTTAAAGACAGGTAGAAGTATGACCAAAAACAGTCTCCATAAATTAGGGGATTAAATAGTGAAATTCTCATTCAGAAGTTGAATTCGAATATTGGCCATGCAAAAGGTCTAGTTACGCTTTGTGAAAGAAGGATGATTTCCCACCTGCACGTGTGGGAATTTGAAACCTGTGCGATCGTAGTCTACTGGGACTGAAGCTTATCATTCAGTAATATCGCTACTCTTGTTGGTCATGATCTCATGCTTACCCAGCGAATATGGAATAACTCGGTGCAAGAGGGTCATACGGAACACCTCACAGCATCTCACTAGCGCCCAGCCACTAATGACCGGGATGACAGACATGTCTGTGCGGTGTTGAGGATCGACAGTCACATTACTTACTATGCGTAAGGAACTCATCTCCGTTCCAAGGCAAGTGTCGTCATGGACTGCGTGACCACGTCTGCAGCACCATAGACAATTAGCATGGAGACTATTTCTGCGGTTTTCATTGATACTGCGGCAGAGAGAGGGACTCAAAGAGAGAAACAGAGGTACGTGGGCATGACAGAGAGACGTAAGGGATGATAATGATCGAAGTTATGGTCTCGCTATTTTTTCAGAAGAAACCTTTTTCTTAAGGTTATATATATATATTTGCTTGAATTTTATGGAATTGCCATGTTTTTATATAACATTTTTTCTGTAAGGAATGTTGGGCCTATAAAACAGGTTAAACCTGCTAATCCGTCATGAGCCAGATTCAGACTTTATGAATATTATATTTTTTTTTTCTTTTTTTTTATTTATTTCATTCGTTCTTTTATTTTCATTGTTATTCATGCCGAGGTATGTACTTTTTCATATTTTGAAGTTTATTTTCTTATCATTTTTGTCGCGTATTCTTTCAGATAATCGTTCTTTTTGTTAGTTGTTCAGAGGGGTAACATTCTTTTTTTTAAGTTTTGGCATTTATAAAAGAAATTCATGTTTTTTTTACTTTTTTCTGTAATCTAAAAGTTAATTTCTAAGTTTTCACTGTAATTTTGAGGAATTCTATTTAGTTTGCTTTCTTTTTTCTACAATATTTTTCATTTGTATTACTGAGTATTTATTACATAATATCTTTTATTTTACCTAATCAGATGTTCCAATGCAATGATAATAAAATGATTAACCATTCAATGAAACGTGCTATTAATAACAATACCTTTGAAACTGTTTTTATTTTATTAAGAAAGATAAAAGACGGGTAAAAAAAAACATTTTAAAAGTTATTTACTTGATTTTTAATGATGAATTGATAATCTAATTAATTAATCTATTAATGTGGTCGAGTTGCGTCTCTCAAGTAGAGAATTCGAGTCTCGATGCCAATTAAGTCCCGCCGTGTATTGGAAGAGATGCATATTGAATCTATTGAAGTTGCTAGTCGTGGTGCGGAAGCTTAGTGAGTGAGGTTCCATCTCATGTGTCAAAATTGTCATTTGAATGAGCCTTAAAATTGTGGGGTTCACCACCAATTTCTCTAGTGTTTCTTCTAAATGCGGCTTTTAAAAAAAATTAATCAGTTAACCACTCTCTTCGTATTTAACATTTTATCTTGAATATATCATAAAGTGTTATATAAGTAATCTAATTGAGTTAAAATTTAAAATTAGACTTTAAAAATCTTTAACAAATTTTGAACAAAAATAGTTAACAACTAACCAACGAAGTATCTTTCGCAGAATATCACTTACGCTAGCATAATTTGTTGAGTTTTTAACTACGTAATATCTTACCTGTATTTATTTTAATTCGCGTATCCAAATAAATTCAGCGGTATTTGGGTAACAATTGTTAATTCCATGCATAAATTTGGGACAAAATTGTAATAAACATATTTCCTTTAAAATCATTATTAATTGTTTCTTACTGCATGCTTTGAAAAGAAAATGCCATTTTTTTTTATGATTTTCGTATAATATTTTTAAGACATTCAGAAATTCTAATTTATTACCAAAATAAATAACATTCAAATGCCTAGAAATGCAATTTTGTTTTCCTTCTATGAATAATAAAGCATTTCATTTCTAAGAAAAATGCTCGAAATATTTCTATATGACAACAAATAACGAAAACACACCATTTTAAGATATTGCTGAAAATTTATATACATAAATCCCATTTCTGTAAACACCAGTTCCAAGTTTTACAGAAAAGAAAATTACACGAGAACAGAAGAAAATGTATTTGTCTGAATTAATTCGGCCAAACAAATTGATCTTGCTTGCTAAATAAATGTGAGTATGTTGTGCGTGTGTGTGAGAGAGAGAGTACAAGAATTCAGTAATTTAAATTAACAATTACAAGTAATAAAAAATGTTCTACGTGTCATTGCAATAAAAGCGCGTGTTTTAAAATCAATTTTATTTTCGATTTGTATACATATATCGAAGTAAAATGTCTCTTTGGTTCTTACAAAGTAGTAATAATGAATTTCTTTAACAAACATCTTAAATATTTCATTTAAAATTAACTAATGAATGAATAAAACAATTAATCTTATCGAAAATTAACTCTAATCAAAAGGAAGAAAGTCATTTATACTCAGCTCATTAAAATAAAATTTGAATTCTTTTATATTTTAAGATATTTGTACTGTGAACATTATTCTACATGGTGGCAACTGAAATTCTGAGGGGATTGAAAAAATCGCATAACTTTGTCATTTTCAATTTTTTTATATTCTTTACACTTGTTGCAGAACATCCCTTGAAGATCGAGATCACTGCCAATGATGTCTTTGAACTAGAAAAACACATTGAGGTTTTCGATTCCAGTGGAAAGCAATAAATGAGATAAAATATCATCAATATTGTAATGTTAGATTATGTAATAACAACATGATACAGAACAAAATAACCTTGTTTGAAAGAACAGGGACTGTTGGCTATTTTTCTTGAAAAGATTCTCAGAGCTTGAAAATAGTAGTTTTTGCTTTCTAGCACACTATATTTCAGTTACAATAATATATAATTATGAAAAGAACACATAAATAATTTCTGCGAAAATGTGCATAGTTTAGAAAGTTATATTTGATACACTTTATGTATAGATATCAATGTTACATGACAAATGTTTAATTTCCTACTAAAAATTACGAATAATTTAATGTGTAATTTTCTATACTTTGAAGAATATGTGTCACACACACACACACACACACATATATATATATATATATACAGAGATAGATAGATAATATGTAGAGTGAAGCCATTTTTGAATACAGTGCCTCTGGCTTCTGTAAGCAAATTTGTAGCCTTCATTTGCATTAGAGTTAGTTTTTTTTATAAGTGTATAAACAGAGAAAAGAATTGTCGTGAAATTTCACATGAAATATGGAAAACCCACTACTGAAACTTATAATTTATTATAAGAAGTGTGTGGCAATTAATGTTTATCGTGCTCACGTGTTTCTGAGTGGCTTAAGAGTTTTCAAGATGATCAAGAAGATGGTGAAAATGATTCACGCCCGGGTCACCTTTCCACGTCAAAAAAGGATGACAATACCGAACAAATTGGCAAAGTGGCTTGATCTGACCGTCGGTTAAGTATTCGTGCGAATGCTGAGACCACAGGAATCGACAAAAAAATAATCGAGAAAATCCATACCACAAATTTTACATAACAATTTTAACATGCAAAAACTATGTGCTAAAATGGTGCGTTTAACTTCTCACGTTTGAACAAGAAGCTCGAAAAAATGTTTGTATTGACACTTAGAAAACCAGTGAAAATGACACAAACTTGTTGGAAAGGATAATAATGTATGACTTCCGGCACTGACTGACATATGAAGACTTCTGGCTCTGTTTCGAACAATAAAACATTCGCATGGAGAGTTATACTGGTAGAGGAAATAAGTAAATATGTATAAAAAAGTAAATATATTTAAGTAAATTTGTATGTAGATAGAGATAATAAGTAAATATGTATAAAACTAAATAAAATGTTTTACAGCGCTGTTCTCGTTATTTAATAGCAACACCTTATATATATATATATATATATATATATATATATGTTTGTGTGTGTATGTGTGTGTGTGTGAGAGAGAGAGAGAGAGAGAATAAGTATTTGGTTCCAATTGGTATTTTTAAACTTCACATATTTAAGAAATTATATTAAATATAAACCATCTGCTTAAAATAAATTATAAATGTTATTCCTAAATGAAGATATTTACTTCAAAACGCGCGCGCGCGCATATTAAAACAGTTGCTTACGAAAGGCTTATATCAACTGTTTCCTTTGCCAGGGCATCATTCAAACCTGATAAGTAGAGAATTTCTTCATCCCAGTTTCTTTTTTCTTTTTTTTTTTTTTTCTAAATCTGCCTCTTGCATTAAAGATAGCTACATCATCCATCGTCTTCACTGTGACACCATTCGAAATTGATACATTTCGAGTTTTATTATAAATTTTTCTACGTATATAAAGTAGAAATTCATAAGGATATACTTGCTTAAATTTTTTTTTATTTGTTATCTTAAATAATAATATCAATTTTGAAAAATAGAGAGTATTTCATGAAAAAAATTTAATTCACCAAAAAACTAAAATTTAATATATGTAAAGAATCCCCCCTTTCTATTTTCTATATTTTCTAATACTAGTAGAAATCAGAAGGCTTTAGCAATTTGTATGACTAAGTTTTAACCGTTTCACAGCCAATACATTATTAAGAAAATAAAATAATTTTGTTATTAAGCTTCATGTAATACTTTATGAGAGTAAAGGTTTTCTGACATTGTTCCGCTTTAATGAACTGTTTTTGTCCGGTTAAGAAATGACACCAGAAAATAAAATATTAATCTAAAGATTTAAATAGAGAAATAGCTAAAATACTTGGCTGTGTGTCAAGTGTGTCAAGACCTTTCTATGTTTTGCTTATTTGGGACGACACTGTATATCATAACAAGCAAGCTTTTAGTTTGGAATAAAGTTTTGGGCATATTTTATATTTCTTCGTTGTCTCACGAGAAATGTTAAAGTTGACAGATACTTATTTTTATAGCAATTAGTAGATTTAGTTAAAAAGAGTTGGCATTATTCTGAGTTTAAAATTTTACACGTGATTTTAAACGTGAAATATTATGTTACAGTAAGTCAATTTATAATAGTTATTAAAACATTTTTGAAATTCCTTTACGTGCCTTTAATAGGATGGAGAAGGCTTTGATACTTTTGAAAACATTGCTTAAGACTATTTGCTTTAAGTTTTAATTGTGAAGCTTTATATATTCATAGCTCGTAGGTCTCATCGCTTTAAGATTAAACAATTGAAATACTTAGAAAGCCTTCAAAATTTTTAAATAAGTAATGCTTATTAGATAATATGTAAAACTTTTAAAATTAATTGAAGAATATAATTGGATCAATTTAATTTCTGAATTGAAAATATATATGAAATGAATTTATTCTAAATGATGTGTATGAAATTTTTATTTGTAATAATAGTTCAAGCGTTTGCACAAAATGATTACAATTTTAAGAAAAGCCAATTTTTGAGCTCTTTCTAGGTTTGATTAATATTGTCAATATAAGAGCCAAATACATTAATATAGAATTTTAAGTAAAAGCAAGATAATATACTGTCGTTTTGAGTAAATTCATTCTGAACTAGTCGGTATTTTCATGTATAAAAAATGTGTAAGTGCATAACACAATGTAGTTTTAAAAACTGTAGATGAAAAATATCTTTAACAAAGAGTCAAGCGTTTATAAACATTCAAAACTTTTCAAATTAGTTTAATAATAATGCTAACTTATGTACTGCATGAAATGTTATTCAAGTTTATTCTTTTTATTACTTGAATTCTTATTTATAACTACAACCATTTTCGAGCAATGTATAAAACATATTGTGTGGCACTGATAATTTTGAAGAAGTAATGAAAAGTATTCTGTGAAAAAGTAATAAAAACTTCTTCATGTAAAATTTTTCATTTCTCTACGTATAAAATTTCTAAGCCAAGGCATTTTCCAGTTATTATCAAATTCAAAAAAAAATTGACAGCTGCCATATTCGAGTTCATGGAAAAAAATGTTTGAAAAATGATATGGTAAAAAGAAGTCATAAAAATTATTTTCATAAGAAAATATTAAAATACTTTATGAAATAATAAAAAAAAAGAATTGAAAATATACTGTTCAGCATTCTCTTCTTTTAATATGTATAAAATATTTTCTAAATATTAAATAATAAGTTTTAAGGCAAAATACGGCAAGGTAATCGATTGATAGTATGAAGAAACAAACATTTCAATATATATTTGTTTCCTGCTGATGTTCCAAGCAAGAACATGACTATTTTAGCGTTTCATTCTTAGATGTGAAAGTCTGAGGAAAAGAGATTGAGCCTTTCAGTATAAACAATACAATTTTTTTTGTTTTAATTGCCATTTTGAAATGCGATTTTCTTTCAAAATTTGTATCAAAGTGTTTAGAATAAGCTTAGAAAGGGGATTTGAGTATTTAAAAGTGAATCTTTGAAATGAATGATGAATTAAACAATCATTTGAATTATATAATATTATTAAATGGTTTAGTACGCTTAAGAAATTCAAAGAAATCAAAAGATATTATTTTTTACAAAATTGTAAAACCATAGTAGAAAGAACAAGCAAACTTCGCAACATGTTATCATGTATTTAATACTTCAACTAACATTTTGGGCTACTTAATGACTTTGTTAGAACCTCGTATTGTGAATAAACCGAGACTTACGTGAATAAACTTCTTTATATAATAAGTGTTGCAAATAGGATATGGGTAGATAAACAAATTAGACGTATTAAAATGCTGGGAAGAGATAAGGTTAGCGAGGAGAGGTAGTTCACACCTGATATTGGTGCAAGAAAGTTAATAGACTGTCGAAATGATGACATTTGATTCCGACCCAGACTATAAATAATGTTCAGGACTCGAATTTAAGTTTTACTGTTGTTGAGGTAAAAAGAATTTTCAGTTATAATCTTTGATTCAGGAGGCAAGTTAGTAATCGTGTAAACATAGTTTAAAAATTTACCTATCTATTTATTTATTTACAGATTACTTAGTGAGTTCCGATAGATCAGAACCTAAGTAGATAAGTGTCATAACATAGCCATTATGTCAATAGTTAACATGAACTACGCGTATTCTAATGTTCGTTGTATTACTTGGAGCTAAATACTTTTGAATAACTTTAACCCCTTGATTGCTTATTCGAAGATTCCTTCATGTAAAATTTATTTTTCTGAGAATCTTTTCTTATGATTTTAATCAACATTTAATAAATCATTGAAGCAGAATTATGCTACACATTTAAATATGAAACATATGTAGATTTCAAATATGTAATAAAAAATAAGTAATTTTTGAAACGAGAATTTGTTAAGAAATTGAGCAATCAGAATTTTAACAGAAAATTTTTACTTAAAAACATTTTTAAAGCTCATATGCAATCTACGAGTCATTAATAATGCAAGAATGTTGTTGCTAAAAATTGTAATATGAATTAATAATTTTTTTGTAATTTACTGTACACACTGTAAATATCACTATATCTTATGTATAATATTTTCTAAAATACACAAATAATTAATTATTTATATTTGCTTAACCATTTTTAAAGTTACCTCACTCTCGATAAGAAATAGGAAATAATTACTTTTTCAATATTTCACTACTTTGCAGATGCATTTTTTTTAAAAAAAATATTAATAATAAAGCATTTTCTTTCATACAATTTTTATTTATTCTTAAGCTGAACATAGTGCGTTAAAAGTGTGGGAAAAAAACTTTTTCTACGTCTTTCAGTACATTACTTTGTTTATAGCTGAAACTGCACTATCTTTTCAAGCTTAATTTTCAAATAACGATCTGATTCTTTCTATTCTTACTCTCAATTTAAATTCTTTATTACGTTAGTTTTTACCTCGTTAAAAGGAATTCTTTCGAAACCTTTTTTTCACCTTGTTCTTCTAATTGCACGACAAAGATTGAACCCATTTCCCTAAAAGTAAAATTAATATTTATCGAGTCAGTTTCATTACGAACAGTTACCATATGTGTCTCATCCTTCGATTAACTCATTATATATGCAAATTAGATTTTCTTTTTATCATTTTCTCCCTGGTCTTGAAAGATTTATTCGGCTTACTTAGCTCGAAGACTTATAGCCCGAGTTTATTTTTTATTGAGTGGAACGTGGAAAAAAAAGTTAAACCTCTGTTATAACGGCTGGTGTCAGAAGTGGTTTAAGATCAGGGCAAAAGCCATCTCTTGCGACGCTTTCAATATTCCGCTGCTGCTCGGAAACGAATATAAATCCCTTATCTTCAAAAGATTCGCAAGTGATTTTTGAGATCCATCCATGATCCCTTAAGATAAGTCGCTAAAATCAACGCATTGCTGCATAAAAGGGAAATACTTTAACTGATATCAGTAAAATGTATCCAGTAATTCAAAGTTTTCTTCTGTTTTAATCCATAAAGATACTAGGTTATTTGGTAAGACTCTCTTATGCAACTAATTTATGAACCATTCTATTATTATACCTTTCACTGCAGATCATAACTTTTTTTATAGTTTCTGATCTAAAGATAGTATTTATTGTAATTTTTATTGAGAGTATAAGATAAAACTATCGAATACCAGTCGGATTTATGGAAAGGAAATTCACTTTATTCGGCATTATGAAGACTTAATTTAACATAATGTACATAGAGAATCATTGCACATTATGAAAATCAAGACTTAATTAAACTTAATGTGGATACATAAACATTGCACATATTCTTGCATGATCACTTATGGCAATTATTTTTAAGAATTTTATGCAAACATTTAAAAATTATTCAGGCAGTTCATAAATCCCCGAATTAGGTGAATTTATTTGGGGAGAGTAATATGTTATTTCTCCTTTTTACACATTTATTTCATTTAAGGATTTGACAACTTATCAAACGGATTCCCATATGGACTGAATAGAGCGTACAGTGTTTTAAAAGTACCTATCTGAGCAAAAGTTTCATTTATTGCTGTCATAAATTTCCTTTCTTGAAATATGGACTGGAAAATATAAGTGTACAATTTATAAAATATGTTAACACACTTTGCATAAAACAATTCAGCGACAAAAAATTTCTCTAATTTCTAAAAAAATTAAATTAAAATAATCTCAGATTTCAGATATTAATCTTAGACTTTTTTTTTATCCGTATTATTATTCCAAATTAATATTATTAAGGAAAAAAAGAGCATTTTTGCTTAGTTTTCAAAGTTCGAAACTTTTCATGTGTAGAAATATGATGCGAAATTATAATCAAGTTATTTTGCTTACTTACATCGAGGGTTTAGATTTCATCCAAAATAGAAAGAAATTTGATAATTATTGTACAATTTATTACATTAAAACCCAGAATCCAATGAAACTGAAGATATATAACTGAGTTATAGATTGATATTTTTTTTCCCTCCACCCCTATTATGAATTTTTTTAATCATGAAGGGGCGCAAATAATGTGATATATACAATAAAAATTCTCTAAAACCTCTTCTTTCATTCCAAGATTACATAGAAAGTTCTCTACTGAGAAAATCCTCAAAATTTTTCTAGAAAAACCTTCTTAAAACTTTTTTTCCCCTAGAACATAAATGTGTGAGTGTGTTACTATTCATTTCTCTTCAATTCTAGCTTTGATTCACTCATATTCTGTTCCTGGGATACGAATTATTTTATAAGATAATTTTCAGTTAATTTTGTCAGTTATAAGGAATATGAGGCAGTACAAGCTATTATATTCTTGATGAATATTAGTTCATATTTGTTTACTGAGCATTTCCGGCTGTTATTTCTACCCGACTTAAAGGTCTACTCAATACGCCTCGTTGTTATGAACCATGGTCAAATGACGAGGTCAATGCATGAGTAGACATCTCTTTATTCATATCTGCTTCCAGCCAATGATATGACTTTGAGCCTCTACACATTTCATGTGCATTAGCTGCATTAAAAAGACGATGTTTGAAAATATAAAACCTAATTCCTTATGTATGGGATACTTGCCTGTTATTTTACGGACTAGTCTACCATGGCATTGTTTCGATAAATATATATAAACACTTTTTATAGAAAAATTAGATCAGTGAGACAAAATATTTTAAGTTACTTCATTTATAAAACACTTCACTATATAGATGAACTGTGAAAACAAATTTGAATTCTCGTACAAGTACCATGTAAGAAAATATCATTTTATGTATTAATTTAACTGTAAAGATCAAATGTATCACACAGCTACATTTCATTTTTTAAAATTTTTTCATAATAAGAATGTATGGTAAGGATATTTTAGAAAATTGAAGAATGGATCACAATTTTTAGTTTTTTATAAAAAGTTATAATAACATTCAGGTAGGTAAAACTCATGGATTTTACCTTGGAATTAATTCATCACTTTAATTTAAAGCTCGACAAAATTAATGTTTATTCACTTTTGAATTTGTATGCAGAATGAAATGAAAAGAATGCAGGAAATATAATTTTCCAACAAGGAAATATTTGTTTGCTTAAATAAAAGTGGATTCCCAAAGCTTACCTATTTGCCTAGTTAGCTTGTCTGAGACTGGCGTTACCTCTCATTGAATGGGTTATCAGAAACAAGGAATTCAACGGACAGATTTAGGGAAGAATTCAATAATTTATTTTTCATATCAGAGAAATTCAGGGAAAATACCATACATATCATTTTTCATTCCAAAACATTTTCACTAATTAAATGTCTATGTATCTCATATTTTCAACACCCATTATATACTATCACACACAGGAATAATGAAATATCTAAATACAATATTTTTACTAATTAATCATCGATTCTTTATAAAACGCCTTCAAATTTAGTGTAACCAGTTTAGAAATGAAGGGACTTCTTTTCTGATATGTTGGTGTAAACAAATAACTTATTTGCAGTTTATCAAATAAGTGAAATAATGTTAGCATTTCCTACATAGCAAATAAAAGAAAAAAAAAATCTATTTCTGATACTTTAAGTTATTAGCAGTTTTGAAAACTTTTCACTAGCTAGCCAGGATTTTGATTATGGAAAGAAATTTTTCGAAACTAAAAGGTCAAATGAAAACAAATTAATATTGAGAGATTCTCTTGAAATACACAACGAAAAAATTTAAATCAAATACACACACTAAGGAGATACTAGACATTGTTGCTTTATATTCCATAAAACCAAACAATCAATACTTAACTAAGACATCACTTTATTTACAAGGATTGTTACCAATTCTTCTGAATAACCATGCCATGACAGTCAAAATCTATGCATACAGAAATTCAATTTTATAAAAAGAAACTGCATAGGAAACGCACAAAACAACATTTCATTTTTCAAAAACCACATTTTTGTTTCAAATCATATTTAACCTCGTTTAAATCTAACTGTTCTTTAAAAGAGTGATATATTGAAAGAGAAAATGTAAAGTTAAGTCTAACAATAAACGGTATACTTAAAAATCAAAAGTTACGAAAGAACTCGTTATACACACATACATAATTGTAGTCTAAATCTTATTATTTTCTCTATTCAAAATAAACTTATTTCAAGTTATTCTAAATAACAAAATTGAAAAAAAAATATTAATAAAAAAAAGCGTATAGGATCGATTTATATAATTGAAAAAACAAACTGAATTAAGTGATGAAAAACATACCCATTTACATTATACAACGCGTTCCCTTTTATTTGCATTAAAAACAATTACATACCTGCTATAAACACCACAAAAATAAAACTCAAAATTCGTCTCAATAATTCAATAAGAAATTCAAAATATCCAGTTTTGCAACCGTTTCCGAAAATAATAAAGTTTTACAAATGCGAAGCAACTTGTAATCCTCAACTTGCCTGTAGAAAAGGAGAGACCAATATAGTACGAAGGACAAAATAAGATTTGATTTGATTGATTGTTTGTTATTATCACACTTAGAAACATTACATGAGGACTATTGGCAACAGATCTCAACATTCTGAGCTTCGTTCAAATGACAAGGACGACACCTGAACTGCCACCTACTTGTCCTAATTTCCGAACCACGGCAATGAGAGGACTTAGGGCCATGGATAAATAGATAATTGCTAAACAAAAGTCTTGCATTTATTTTATATTATAGCTATGTAATAAAAACATTTCAAGCAAATAAATTCAGTCAATTTTGGTATCATTTGATTTCGTTTATTTCATAACGTTCTAGTATTTTAGTTCATTTTCCAGTTCATAAGTTTACCTCAACAGAAGTATCTCAAACCTAATATAAAACTTATTAAATTGTCTCTCGATAAAAAAAAATTTAATCCAGAAAAATATTACTTTGAAAAATATTAGATTTCACAAGAGGAAGTGTTGTTTGAAGTAGGATAACACATCGGGAACGAGTTTTCTTCAAGATGGCCAAAGGGTTTCTGAGAGAAAAAGTGTGAGGGAGAGAGATGAAAATCCGATTGGGAGGAGAAAGAAAGAGAATCAGCCGACTTTCTTGAAATCCCTCGTTTTTCATTGCCTCTGAAAGAAATCTCTTACAGGCCATGTAAGTAGCCAAAGTTACGAAAAAGAGTAAGTTGTTAAGTTTCCCTGCTTTGTCGTAAAGAAAGAAGTATTTTCAATATTAAAAGCGGCTTAAAAGAGCGAAAGGAATAACAACACGATAAAAAAGAAAAAAAATTCAATGAAACAATGCTATCGGATTTATCTCATTATCACTAAATAAAGTTTTTTGAACGTTTTCTCTTCATCGCTTTTTTCTCCGTTTTTTTTTTTTCGTTGAAGTACCATAAAGTCATGAAATGAATTCTTTTGCACTGAATAATAAGAGTTTTTATTTCAATACGTTGTGGACTTAACCAGGTTTTTTTTCCCGAGAGTAATTTAAACGAATACTCAAAGTTGTTTATTTAAGTAGTATATGTTGTAAAAAAATATCTTCGAAAAAATAACCTTTTCTCTTTTTCTAATAGATTGAAAATGTTAATGATATTAGAGAGAGTTATTAATGCTTCAGATGAAGCTTTTTAGGATGAATGTTCTTCTATCTTGCATGTTATTGTTAAATATTCAAGTTTTATCGCTGAAATAACATGAACACTTTCATATATAGTATTTTAAACTTGGTATTTCTTTTGGAGAATCCTGAAAAATATTATGGTCCTTACCCATACTAATAAGAAATGTAAGTAGTAGTTTAATTAATGTTTTTGCATTTCCAAGAGCGATTAGGCCGCAGTAACCTGGTTGATTGAGTAAACGATTCCTAACTAAAGGAAAGCATGCTTAGGACTTGTACATCCAAAGATAGTGACAAAGAGGATCCGAGTATTAAATCTTGTTTCATCTGTCATATTTGCTTAGTGTGAATGTTATGAAAGAGGTACTAGCTCAGATATCAACCACAGTATCTGATAGTGATTCAAAATTTCGAGGAGTATTGACTATGCAGCTTATACGAAACATTTAGAAAACAAGAAATATATATTAAATTCGCATTTTAAGAATATGTCATATTCACAAAATACCTAAAAATAATTGAATTAAAGTGAGGATTGAAAGGAACTAGTGAATGAGGAAATTTTTATTAATGTCGTACTAAGAAGTACACGAGCACTATCGGTGACGGTCCTCGTAATTTTAAGTCTTGATCAAGTGACGAGGACGACTTCTGAGTTGGAACATCCCTCTCCGAACTTCTATATTACGGCAATAGAGTGACTTAGGACTCCAACTAGATTTAACGTGTATTATCCCGTTACACAGCGGATCTTTAATGGCATCAGGATTCGAACCCATGACACAAAGGAAACTACACCGGGCGCGAATTTGCTGCCACTCCCAAAGGAACTAGAATGTAACTCAATTATAGTAATCTCTCTTAATCCGACTTTTGGTGGTTTGGCACATTCTTTAATCTGGTGGTTTCTTGTTTTTGACCCTCAGGTGGAGACACTCTGCGGCTCTCATTTTCCCCCAATGTTTATTGTAATGTTCAGTTTTTGTTTCAGTACAGTATTTACTTCTTATTTTCAAGTGGGTTACATATCACGTTTGCGCAATATTAGAAAGGTAGACGTACAGTGTACAGTAAAATGATTTCGAAGCTCAGCAAGTATTCTTCAAGGTTTAATAAAACTAATAAATGTAAGCATGTGATTGTAGGATAGATCGTAACCATTTGTTTTAACTATAAATAAGCTGAATTAAATTTTCTTTTGTGATGGATATTTTTATCAGTATAAAAATATTAACTTAGATTAATGTTCAGAGATTTTATTTTATTTTGTAGTCGCCAGAATGGTGAAATACTTTGTCGGATATTAATATCATCTACATATATTCAGAATGTTAGTAAGCACAATAAATACACATTTGATTAATTTAATATTTTTTTTTATCTAGAGGGATTTATTTTTGGTATCCCATTAAATATATATTGACCCTCAATAATCCAACAAAATTGCTATTCCGATAGGGATGTGGTCCTGAATGGGCTGGATTAAAGAGAACTTTCTGTAGTTCTATTTGAGGTATAATAAACAAGACAAGACTCTCTAGGAAAGTTTCGAAAATTTTCTGAGTGCAAAGTATTCTGACTCTCCAAGTTAATAAAAGGCAACAATTTAGAATTACCTGGTTATTACTTCAATTGGATAAACACATATTCGCAGAGGCAAGGGAAGGTGAAACAATGCGCATACCAAAGTCATGTAATTTGATTTCTGGCAGATGTATGTGGCACTCTGAAGTGATGTACTGGACAATTAATTAGAATTTCTCTTACTAATTTCAGTCACTTACCAACTTTTGATGTGTATAAGTAGAAGTACTTAGATTCAGAACTTGGAAAATATGATAAAATCTTCTGTTTTTCTTGGATATTTATAATTTAAAATACACCTGTTTTATATGTTCAAATCTTATTGTCGTATACAATAGAAGTAAATAATAAAGTACTTATTAAAGTAGAATTTTCAATAGTTACGTTGGTAATTCAACATTCATTCTTAATGTTTTTACATAAGTTAAGGTTTCAGCAATACTCATATTTATTTTGCGTTACTAAGCTACAGATTAAAATACAATTAACATGTTACATTCTTCAACTTACCTTAAATGTATCATGTGTTTTCAGCTTAATAAATATCATTCTAGGCAAAAAAAATTGAAAGTGAGGCATTCTAGCTTGGTTAGAATCTAATCCTTGCAATCTATAAATGAAATTTGAGTTATCTAAACAGTAGAAATAGTTAAAGTTGAACTTCTGACAGAGTTAATGAATTTTTCTGCATTACTCACAATTGAGCTTTCTAATTACGAAATTCAAGACCGGATCCAGGGAGTAGCGAATGTAATATTTAGTTCAAATGTCAAATCTAACCAATAAGCCATAATTATCCATAAAATTTTGCGAGAGAATTGTTTAGTCTCCCCTTAGAGTTAATAACCACGTTGTTCTCAATTTATCCCAAAAGGGTTATTAGTGAAGTTAGGTAGAGAATGCGTTTATCTTGTAGTCGACTTGCTTGAATGCTTAATTCATTTTGTGCAATCAATATACGATATAGTTTATTTATAATTAAAGTCTTTTCTAAAACTTAATATATATGTTGTGAATTAATCTTCCGGTAGATTGGTTGGAATTATATCGTTCTATAGTTACTTGAGGGATACTGGCGGAGAAATTAATCAATTGTTATTTAATGTCTCAGTCAGATGTCGCATACGATAACTGACATGCACTTCAGTTTCCTTATTTTCCCACTAATCTAAATATAACTTTCTGATCCAGCTCAATTTAAAGCAGCCTTAATCACCACGAGGGTCTTTAGAAGAATCAGGACTCGAACCTATGATTCAATTTGCGTATTTCAAGTCAACATATCAAAGATTTTAATTTACAAGGCTATCAATGTGTATTAATTTTCTTCTGTTCTATATTGCAGGGCATTTCATCAAGAAAATTCATAACTGGATTAAAATATAATTTGAGACAATTACTTCTAAATTCATATTTAGTTTAGCAATTTGTTGAAATATAAATATTTTACACAGATTTTGTTCGGCCTCTAAAAGAAAATTCAAAGATGACATGGTGATCAAATATTTAAATCGATAAAACCTGAATATGAAAAATCAATTGTTTTTTGAAAATAAAATAAAGTTAAGCAATTCCTTATACAGAATCACTTCAGAGAGTTAATTGAAGTTCTATATTTACATGATTCAGATCAATACTGATTTCTGTCTCATTTTTTGAATAAAATACTAATTTAAAAAGGAAATATCAAAAAATTATTTGTAACACATGTGGTTTTCTGTGTTAAAGATATAAATAGCATATATATATATATAT
>BMAW01123903.1:97897-147993 GCA_019974015.1 Nephila pilipes
GACCACGTTTAAACTCGGCAAACCACCGACAAATCGTTGCTTTTGATAAACAAGCGTCCGGGTAACATTTTTCAATCCATTGTTTCGCTTGCACGGTGTTTTTACCCATTAAAAAACAATGTTTTATCAGAATACGAAACTCGGTTTTTTCCATTTTTTAAACAAACTACAAAACGACTTTACTCCAACCTCGATAACTCAGCTGTTTCTGGTCCGATCGACTTAAACTTTTGACACGTTTCAAGCAAAGGTTAGTACTCTAGAAAGACCTGGTTACTGGTTTACTACGAGCGCCATCTCTGGGTTAGTCTCGGAACTTATTGATCCATGTGTTAAAAGCAAGAATATTGGATGAAAAGTAATATAAAGAAGAAGCAGAATCGAAAAAAAAGGCACATTCCTATGGAATATATATATATATATATATATATATATATATATGATGTGTATGTTTCTTTTTAATTTTATTTTTTTGGGTTTTAGCTTTCAGATTATTTTAGGTTATATTTTTGGTTAAACAACAATTTTTCAATTATGAATTTTGTTGATGGGGAAAATTAGGTCAATTATTCTAGAATTAATCAACTCAACAGTCTACATCCCGTTACAACATTAAATAAGTTATTTTCTATTTTTCTGTCTTTAAAAAATGGTTTTTTAAATTTTTCCAAATTGTGTATACTTTAATTTCTATGATTTTTGGTTTATTTATCTACTTTTGTTTGAATTACAGTTTTGTATTACTCACTCATACACATTTATATATATATATATATATTGTCAAAAACATGAAGGAATAAGAGGTATTCTCTATACATGGGTATGATTTTGAAGACCTTTTTAACTCAATAGATATTCAAGATTTAATTAAGGTTCTTGCAATTTTATACAATAAATATCATTTTAATGAAACAATAAAACATGAAAAATTCAATACTCTCATTAAACTTGTATTACAAGAGAATTTAATAGTTTTCGGTCAAAATCTCTATAAGCAAATTCAGGGTCTCCCTCAAAGAGGTCCAGCCAGTAATTGTCTGGCCAATTTTTATTTACATTTTTATGAATTACAGCAGATTGACAATGATTCTTACTTTATCGTTACATAGATGATTTAATTATTTTAGGTAAAACTGAGGAATTTAAACCAAATATTTCGTTTTACCCTAACTATCTCAAATTATTAAAAACTAATCTTAATTCTAATGCAGTGGAATTTTTGGATCTTGATTTGCAGGTTGTTGACAATAGACTAATTAGTAATATTTATGATAAAAGAGAGAAATTTGAATTCCATGTTATTAAAATACCGTTTTGGAACAGTAATCTACACAGATCCATTTATAGGAATATTTTATTGGGCTTTTTATTACGTAATAACAAATTAACCACACATAAAATAGACAAGTTTAATAACATTAAAAAATTCTTCAACAACTGTTTAGATCATGATTATCCAATAAATTTCTTAAATACTTATATACATCACAAATATATTAAACATCTTTGCGAATCGTGATCCAATTTCAAATCCACCACACAACACTATATCCATAAAGTCGGCTTGTTAGTGGTCTAGCCGTGAAGAATTTATTTACATTTACACAGCTTACATTTTTACTCACTCTCTGGACCATTATATTCCTTTACTATACTCCTTTACCATACAACTTATTACCAATCAATAATTTGCATCCTTTTACACTTTATTACCAATCAAACAATGATTTAAATCTTTTTTAACTTATATGGTGATGACGTGTAATATATATTTTTCATTTTAAGTATGTGATATACATCTTGAAATTTAAAGAAAATTCCGTCTTACTACTCACATATTTGAATCTTCATTTCTTTGAATTTTGTAAGTAATTTTTATGTTTTGATTTGTTGATAATTTTTAGAATTATAGACTTTATTTTTGTAGATTTTATCGCTGAAAATGTTTTTGCATTTTTTAATCATTGAACTCTTTTGTAATTTGGATTTCCCAATTCAGCCTACCAAGAATTATAGATTTTATTTTTGTAGATTTTATCGCTGAATTTTTTTGCATCTTTTAATTATGAACTCTTTTGCAATTTGGATTTCCCAATTCTGCCTACCAAGTCTCAAAGGGGGAAGGTTGGTACCATTGAACTAGTATAACCTCGCTGAATCGGTCCTCAGCCCAATATATCTTTTTGACTTGCTGGGTTCCATATTTTCATTTATTTTTCTTTCATTTTTACATTTCTTTTTGGATTTTTGTCTTTTTAAATATTTTAAATTATTCTTTCATAAATTTTCAGTATATATATATATATATATATATATATATATATATATATATATATATGACTATGGGCTATTCGTGATTTTCTCTACACTAACCTTGGGGACTTTAATTGAGATTGATTGCATGAAATAAACAATTTCTTCCCAACCAAAATGATTATCCAAATTAGAGGCAAATAGAAATAAAGTGAAGTGAGATAGATATGATGGTATATAAGCAAAAGAAAGTTTAGTGGGTAGAGGACAAGTGGGACTAGCGCTGAGTGAATGCCTTACAAGTTATAGGTGATATCAAGAGTTGTTACATAAGATTTGAGAA
Source organism: Nephila pilipes (assembly GCA_019974015.1). Lineage (NCBI taxonomy): Eukaryota > Metazoa > Arthropoda > Arachnida > Araneae > Nephilidae > Nephila > Nephila pilipes. Next base: position 100,494 of record BMAW01123903.1, read on the forward strand.
AGCATGACAAACTCAACAGGAGAGGTTTTGGTAAGAAAGTGTTAGTTTTATAATAGTAGAATAGGTGAATTAATGTAAGTGGTCACCAAGGAAAGCAAATATCCCATAAACTTTATATTACAAAGTTGACAAATAAATAGTTGTGTGAGACTTAACTAGTGTATCCTTGAGTAGGTTATTGACTTTTAGAGTTACTTGTATTTGACTGAGTTACGGCACAAGAGTTGGATAGAAGATGTGATTCGCCACACATACAAATATAGGTTATCTGAAAATTTCCCAACCTTACAAAAATACAAGACATCTTTTCTTTAAATTTATTTATACTTTTCTACATAGTATTTTACACACTTCTATAGAGCAAGTCTACACACTTCTCCCACCGATGCTCCTATCTCTTTAACCCTGCATGAAGTTTTAAACTTCATGCATAAAGCTTTGAAATGATTGAGCAGCATTCTTAAGTCCTAAATTTAAACAAGGATATTCAAATAATACAAATGGGGTAATTTTCGCTTTTTTAGGTATGGCATTTTCATGATTTGGTATAAGCTGATATACACGAACAATAGCTAATTTAAAAAAAATGATTTTCTATAAAGCAATTATCCAATCCTTGAATATGGGGTATAAGATATGAATCAAAAATTATTGAGCGTTTAGTGTTCTTTAAGCGTCATCTGATCGCATGTCATTTGGCTTTTGTTTACGACGTGTAACGTACTTTGTTTACGACCACCATACTCTCATGCATTTAAATTTAATTTTAGTTTTTTTAAGCACTTCAGTTGGAAATCTTACTTTTACATGCATAGGTTGTCTTTTAGTTTCAATAAAGTGAATAGTACCTGTGACATTGGTCTATTTGCGGATTCTCTTCACTAACCTTGGGGACTTTTAATTAAGATTGATTGCTTTTGCTAAACAACCTTTGCCCAACCAAAAATGAAACGTGATTATGTAAATAGAAAGCAGGTAGAAATGAAGTGAAGCGGAGGAGTTAGGAAATATATAAACTCCTACTGAAAGTCGCGATAGAGAGGCTGAAGGAGAAGTGGAAAGAAGCTGAAGGAGAAGGAAGGAGAGGTTGAAATAGGGGATTGGATTAAAGGTGTAGAGAGGACTACATTTTGTTCCAGAGTCTGAGTTGCAGTCGAGGAAAGCTTAGTGGCAAGAGTCTATTAGATTATTATTGGTGGGTTGAATTAGGTTAGTAGAATTCTTCCCCGGTAGAGCATAAATAATTGTTGTTATATTAATTAGAAGTTAATACCGTAAATATTGTTCTAGTGTCTCTTTGATTGACGTATTGTGTCTTAGTGTTTAATCATTGAATTTAGTTATGGCACAAGAGGCAGCCCGGATCGGGCAGGCGTCACATACCATATTCGGTTGGTATACCGTAAATTGAGGGATTTGTCAATTCTGGGAATTATTTGAGAATATCATGGTATATATATAGAAAATTCAGAAATAATTAAACATTTATTTAGTCTTTGCTCTAAACTGCCTCAAATATTAAGATTTACAGCATTTTGATAAATTTAAAGTTTTTATGTAAACTAATTATCCTGAGTTTATTAAAAATTCAGTATCTCTTGCGGATATAGAAGCATCAGCAGTGATGAAATTCCTTTAAAATTTTTGTCTAAGGCTAAAACGTAAATGGATTGATTTATTATTATAAGTTTTAATTATTGTGTTGCTAACAGCAAGCAGTTTTTGCACGTGACTGGTAACCCTCGGCTCGACGGAAACAACCGGACGCAAATCCGTGACCATAACCACTAGGCAACCGCGGTCACTTAAAACTGCTTGGAGAAACACATTTAAAAGCAGTTTTCTGAAATAAGTTATTGTAATAGTAGTAAAAAGGATCCATATTATTTTTAGAAGAGAATGCTTATTAGAAAAATTTTGTTTATTAGTTCACATGTTAATCAGTCAATTTGAGTTGTTATCACTTCTACTTGTTTCGTTAAGGCAATTATTGTCGAAAGAATATAATAATTTGGTTTTGTATTTTTTTGGTGAAGATGTTCAAACTATTACCTGGGAATTTGTTGTGACTTCAAAAATTTTTTCTATGAGTTGGCTAATTACGTAAAGATTTCTGTTAAAGCTGATAGAATCTCTTGAACATTAACCGGCAACCATTGCATACGAAGAATTTTTAGGAAATCAAGAATTCTTTCGTTTAGAGATAGACCTCGTTTTGTCTAATCGAGAAGCTTGGTTCATTATCTCCGACTGCAAATCGAAAAGTAATTTCTTTTAAAACTGTTGAGTTTCAGAATCTTGAAAATCAGAAACTAACCTATTTCAGGACTATTAAATTGTCTGTTGTTGGGGAATTGAGTACCGCCTGAGAAGAAGGCTTATGTTTCAGAATCAATGTTTTTTTATCAAGGGAGGGAACTTAGTCTCCTCTTTTGTTGTTTTCGTTAGCTCAAATGCAGTTTTGCATTATTTGATCTATAACGCTATGTTCAATTTCTAGACTGATGGAATACGCATTCCACAAGTTTTGTCTATATTTAAAACTTCCTCCGAATCTGTCATCTTAAACTCCAAAAGAAAGAAATCACAAGATATTTATGACGCAGGGAAGGCTTACTACCGACCAACGCAGTATAAAAAAAATGAATAGTGAGGGAGTGGGACAGTGACCCCAGCACAGTTAAATAATCATTTCAAAAGAAAGTAAAATATTTAATCAATACTTTGTTAGTGACTTATGATTGTTTCGTTTGAAATGAAATATTTTGCTGAGCAATATGAGCTGTTGTTGATTGGAGATCTTAGCACAGTTATATAACAGTCTCTTTCACACTCACTTATGAAACGACTGCATTTTTCATCAGTTTGCTGAGCTTAAAAAATAGACTTGCGAATTTGATATTTTTACACGGTAGGGACTCCCAATAAAAAGTAGCCTTTTCTCTTTAGATAATGGAAGATTTAAATAGCATCCGATAATGATACTTGCAGGAACCATAAGGAACGGTGATAAAAGCTCGTAAAACACGGTTGAACACGTTACAGTAAATGAGACCTTATGAAATGCTCAAATATCTCTACTGCTCTAGTTATGTTCAAACTTTGTCGACTCTCGGAATCTTTATAACTAATGTTATATGTTTCTTTGAGAAACCTCATCCCACTCTTAGAAAACTATATCTTAAAATGATATTGAAAGAAGATCAATATGCTATTGGTGCATTATGTAAGAGCAATTATAGAAAGTTATTTATTATTTAAAAACCTTTTTCATAAAAAAAATTAATGTAATTTACTTGTGGTTCAGTTTATCCCCCATGTCCTAGCATTATATTAAGTGATTGGGGTGTTCTTGTATTTATTTGCACAAACTGTAGAAGTTTAGCTTTATTGATGTTATCTGCAGACGAAATCATATTTTATAATTAATTTGCCTCTATATTTTGTTGTCTCATACGTTAAAAATATTTTTCATGGAGCATAAAATGGTAGTTCCCTTTTAGATAATTATGGTCATAAAAATACTGTAGCGAATAAGAATCTATTTTGCGTGCACATCGACAGTACAACTGAAATTTCGGAGCAACTTTCGCACGAACGTTAATGCTGGTATCACATCACGGGTGTCGGCAGCCCACAAAGATTTTAATTAAGTTTCGAAAACAACTAAATATAAATTTTATTTTGTAGTTAATAAGTGCTAGTCAAGTAGTGTGAATGCCTTATAAATTTCATTTTGAATTTTTATTCTGACTCGTGGAACCCAGGGGTTTCGCGGAACACAGTATGAAAACCATTGCTCTGGTTGTTCAGTGGAGGGGGAAATGAATATGTTGTTGAAGAATTATTATTGCGCTTTTAAATATGTGAAGACAAAAAAAAAATAATGACCCCCCAGCCCCTGTGAATAGACACATACACACTCTCGAATAATCCAATGAATCTCCCTTTCAAAGTGACTATGTTACATATTTATAAAAAAGCTCTATTCTTATGAAATTTGAATAGGATAACAAGTATTTAGGAATCAAACTGTCCTCCTAAAGGAATTTCTTCCAAAAAACCTAAAACCATCCGAAAGAAGGGAGGAGGTTGACGTGAACCCGGAATGCCCAGCCCTACCGAAAGTGACTGCCACGAGATAGGTAGGGAATAAAAAAAAAACCAGATAGAAAGTTGTATAAACTTTATCACCAACCTTCAGGTCTAGGTATCAACTTCGCGTGCTATGAAATGTCTTCGGGTCGCCATTGTACTGTTCGTACACACCACGTCAAATAATGGAATTCTTGTTGATATTTGCATGTTATTCTTAATTCATTAAAGTGTTATGGATGGTATTGACAATAAAATCAAAGCACTTTCATTTGCTATGCGATTCAAAAATATTTTAAGGTAATAGTTACACGCTGGAATAAGTAATGGTAATTGTTACAGTATCCACAGATACGTCCATTCTAGTTAAAAGTTTTAGAGTTATTTGGATTAACCGTGGTAGCCTAGTGATTATGGTTGCAGACTAGTGGTAAGCTTTGTTTTCATAGAGTAGGGGATTCAAGCTCTGATGCCTCGAAAATTACGCCGTGTATCGGGGCTGATGTCCATTAAATCTGGTCGAGGTCATTAGTCCTCCTGATAGCGGGGTGCAGAAGCTTGGAGAAGGAGGTATTATCTCAGATGTCCTCCTCGTCACTTGATTGAGTTTCAAATTACGAGGCCCGGAGATAATATCTCTCGTGTTGCTTTTCAGTGCGACGTAAATAAACAATAATATCACATCTCATAGAGATATTTGGTGTCCCACTTTAGAAATATTTGTGTAGTATGAAATTCACCAAACCTCTTCAAAACAAAGGGACATAATCTTTACTGTTAGTTGGATAGATAAAATTATTACTTCCTCCATTGATCACTGTAATGTTTGCCGTGACGACAGTCCACGCTGCTGCAAAATTTGTTGCACCATACGAGTGGATACTGGGTGTGTTGCAAACGTGCCAATATCCTGACTAATAGTTCGTGATGTTGTGGAACTGTTTTGCAGGGCCGACCTCACCATATGAGTAACCTCTTGGGTATTAGTCATGGGAGGTAGTGAAAGTCATGCATGCCGTTCAGTTTGACCCTCAACAATCCATTGATTCAATATTCGCAAGGCAGTGGTTGGATTTCGACCTGTGCGACGGGCATTATCACGGAAAGATAATCCACTTCCTTTGCAGGCAACGATCCTGCCTCTATTGAATTTCCAAAATCGCTGGTAAGCATTTCTTCTTATTATTCGAGGCATAATATGATATTCTGAGCAAACTCTGACCTTACAAGAGCTTTCCGAATGAGAAAACCACTACACAACTTTTCTTTAAAACAGTGCTTCATATGTCGTTTCTCCCTTCTGCGTCATCTAAATGAGCTGAAACATTTATCATATGCATATCCTAAGCTATTCTTCCTTTCATGTGAATTTGAAGTTTTTCAAATTATTCCTTTATAGTGTTGCAATTTTAATAGCCAGCAGTGTATTTTCAAAATTTATCAGCATTCAGATTTTTAACTTATCATACAGCTTGTTATACTTAATAAGCTTTAATCTGCAAAATTAACATAAAACGAATTTTGAACAATTTAGAACGAGCGGAAGACCTTCAAGGCAATGTAGATGAATAATTAAGAATTGCATATTTTTCAAGTTGATTGAAATATTTAAAAATATAAATGTAACAACTACAAAACATGTCATTACACGCGTTTCATGTCAGATAATCATATGAATTGAGTTTCCTTCAAAAGAAAACTTAAGGCCCAGTATATTAAAAGTGAATTTTTAGTTAGAAAGGTTTCTTTTGAAAATATAATAAAAAATTAGACTAACAGGAAGAGCAATTTCTCAAATTTGTAACATCACTTTTAAGTTAACACGCAATTGTTTTTAACATGATCTGTATAAATTCGAAAGAAAGAAAACAATGCTCTAGTTACTACTGTTCACTTAAACAGTATATGGGAAATAAACGGATAAAAATATTGCTCTATTTTGTGAAAAAATATTCTAATTCTTGTTTGAATGTTTTGCAACTTTTTTCAACCGGACTCGATTCTAATTTATTTTCAAAAATAAAGTAATACAAAATTTTATTTAACTGTAACTAAAATACAATTATTATTTGAAATATTAAAACAAAATTATACTAAACATATGTATTGAAATTTATGAGATAAACTCTGAAATTTATGAGATAAACTCTGAAATTTTAAATATTTTAAAAAAAATAATTTAAAAAATATTTATTAATTCAATTTGTTGCTTGATTCGATATTTATATCTAAAAATAATATTTTTGTAAATCATTATAAATACAATTAAAATGTTCCTTAATTGGCTTATATAATAGTTCGATCAAATAGCATTTAATAAGAAATTATTTTCATGTTTATGTGGCCATGATAGCCTAATGGTCACGATCTTCAACTCACAGTCCGCGTTGCTTCAGTCGAGTCATGAGTTCGAATCTAGGTGCCACTGAAGATCCACTATATATCGAGGTCTCTTCAAATGGCCTGGTGTGGAAATATGGAGAAGGAAGTGTCATCCTCGTCACTTGACTGAGGTTCAAAATTATGAGGTCTGTCGCTAATAGACCTTGTATTACTCCTAAGTGCGACATGAAAAGTTATACTTTTTACTATTTTGATAAGTAATTTTCTTAAATCTTTATTTGATTATAAAATCTAATTTTATTGAATCTAATCCGAATTCTATGAGGATCCTTTTATTCCTCCTTAAAAGTTGCGTTTATGAATTTATGAAAATCAAGATTATTTGATAAAATAAATTTAATATAATTGTTACTTGATTAAAAAAAGTTAGAAGAAAAAGTAAAAAAATTAAGAAGTTTAAGAATGTCATTTTAGAATGAATACTTTGTGGGATAGAATATTTTTATATAAAAACAAGTAAGGAGATTATAATCAATTTATGATAATTTCGGGACATTTAAAAAGGAAATGTGTTTGCTTGAAACCTGAATTTATCGTGACATTACGTGGTTCGAATTATTTAGTAAAATTACTTTAGTACGTATAATTCTTGGACTTCGATTGTTACGTTTTTTAAAGAATTAAATAATATTGCAGCGTGAGAATTACAAATGCTTCAAATAAGTACACTTCGTCTGAACAAAGTCAAAAACAGGGTTTGAGCGAGAATATATATTTAAAATATAAAAAAAAAAAAACTTAATAATTAAGGGCATTTGGATTTAGTAGAATAACTTTGTTTTTCATTGATAAGAAAAATATTTCGTAAAAATACAATGATTGATATTTATTTTAATTACCCGAACTATCTTAAAGCGGGATATTATCTCTTTAAATCGAACCGTAAACTAATTTAATTACTATAAAATAAAAGAAAAAAAAACTCTTACAAATAAAAAAAAGTTAAACATTTTACTTAACTGATAGTCTTTTAAGAAATCATCTAACATTTATTTCTTAATCAGAGTTTTAGTCATAAGAGCATTGATTGCTTATGTTATATCATAAGCCATTTCTCAGTTTTCATAGTGCAGATTAATTGAAAAGATAAGGTTTTGCTAAGACCTATGTATGAATGGGTATAGTAAAATTTTAATTATTACTAATAAATAACCAATATATCGAGAAAAAATTTGTTCTGTGTATTGATTAATCCCTATATACATAATGTAGTAAATTACAGCTATTATTGTTGATTGGTTTGATTTCAGTAAATTATAGATTGAAGTAACCTACAGTATTGTAAAGTTTTAATTATTATTAAAACCTCAACGAGATAGAAACATTTCTTACCATTCTTAAAAATATTCTGTATAGTCACTATATCCAGAGTTACATATTTCTCTTACATTTTATTTTCTTAATTTTTCGATAGCCATTATGGTAGAACTCAGCTAATGGAACTCATTATTCTCCATATCACGAAATACTTCAATTTACGGCTTCCTGAAATAAAGCAAATTGACATTAATAACTTAAATTTATAGTATTATGTATATAAGGATCAATTAATGTGAAGAATAAAGTTTATTCAGATATTTCGGTTATTTCTTTGTAATAATTTAAAATTTCCTTATTTAAATGAGATTGTAAAAGCAGACGCCATAAAACGTAAATTTCAATACAGTAATTGATTATGAGTAAATTTGTAATTACTTGATTCACTACTTTTTAGATATATAATTAAAACCAGAATATAATTCATCGTTATAAATTTCCCTTAAAATAATTCTAAAATCTCACTTAAATAGAATGCGTCATGAAAAAGAGGAAATCATTACACACACTGATTAATGTAGTATTGATCCATCCTTAATTTGAATAACAGAAGTTCATACAACAAAGGGACGAGTTAATGAAATATTGGAAGACACATTGCCGGTAATTATTGTAGCACACAGTTGTAGAAAGGAGTTGTCTCATAGTACAAATTACTGAAAGGTGGTTTTAGAGCTCCTAGGAATCATTCCGTCTCCCCTCACAAATAAACTTTTATTAGAAAAGTTAGATGATGAATATAGTTAACTTGGAGATTATTAGGAAATGTATTTATAATGAATTATTTTCCATTTAGAAATGATTGTAATTAATAGTTATAATAATGAAAACCAACTTTATCAAGAAAAACAGATAGTATTGAAGAACAGGGAAATCGGTACATAAATCTAGAAGATGTTCTTTCATGTTTTCAATTTCTTGATGAAAATCCAATAAACTATATCATAATTACAATTAAAACTATCAGAAACTGCCTTTTTATACGAAGATTAGTTGAAAGACTATTCTTCCATTACTATAATTATTTTAAATGGTACCCGATATTCAGAATTCTTGTTGTACCTGTAACCTAGATGTATTCTCCATGTAATGCATTGTTCACTTTTTGATATTCCCATTCCTTTTCGTATGTTTGTTCCAAGGTATGACTAGTTGGGAAGACATGTCGGAGAAGAATTTTGGTGTTTGTTATCGACACCAGGATTTTATGGCAATTTTCTCTTTGAAGTCAAATCGAAAGGGATGTCCCTTAAGATATTATTTTATCTTTGAGAATAGGTGAATGCAGCAAAGTACAAGGTGAGAATCGGTTTGGGTTGCAACTTTCAGTTATCAAAAACTCTATTACATCTCACATTTTCAAACTGATCTCCACGTGGATCCCTATTTTCTTCAGTTTTTCATCCCATTACAGACATTTTGAAGAAAACAGACAAATCAATTCGATGAAGAGCAGATGTAACTTTCAAATACAACAGTAATTTCGAAAATAAGGTAACAATAAGTCATGGCCATGGGGGCATTAGTTTTTAGACCAACCTTGTAGTTTAAAATGATACTATTTGTAAAAATCATTTATTCTTTTATCTATATATTTTATAAATGTCACCACATCAGGGAATTAATTTTCTCAACCAAAAGATACTTCAGTGGTATTTGAAGTAATAAGAAATAGAGTTTGAGTTTTACTTCAGAAATGCTTTTTGAATCACTTTGAAATTTTTTTATTGCAAACTACTTATTTTGGAAACAAAGAATATTAATATAATAACCAAATATAAAATTTTTAGACAATCTGAAGTTTAAGTTAATCAAAAAGGCTCTTCAAACCACATTTCACTTCAGGTCAAATTTCAAATAGTTTTCATGGTGAAATTCTGAAAGCTGAATTTAATAGAGATTTAAAGTAAACTATATCTAATTGTATAAAAATGAAAATAGAATTTCTGTAAAGGAATTTTATTTATTCGTTGTAGTTTGAAAAATGGAATTTCTCTAGAAGAAAGTAAAAGTAAGTATATTGAGTATTAAGATCGAGATCAGTCAGATAAGCATATTTTTAATAAAATATATGAATATTTCTGAAGTAATTTAATCAGAAACCTTAATTAGAAATCTAGCTAATGGCATGAAAGATTAAATGCACACAGCTAAAAATTACACTTCTGAATAATTTGTAATTTCTGTAACAATTAGATAAAAACTTATTACATTATTACTTTAAACTATTATCAATCTTGTTAGATATAAAGATAAAAAAGTTTCTAATAATTTAAAAATTACAAGACATGATATTAAAATAAAAGATTTTAATTCTTGAAGGAAAAGAAATTATTAGAGAGAGAGAGAGAGACATATCTTTAATCAGGAAAATGCAACACTATTATTAACTTCTAAGAGGAAAAATAATTATCTCGGCATTTTGGAAAAAAAATGAAACAAATTAAGAATATTTTTGGTATGAAATGTATTTTGATTATTACAATATTTATAATAGATTATTTTCATGGTATCAATAAAAATATTAAAATATACACATTCAAAGGCTTTCCCTATTTTTGTCATTTCAATAAGTCTATATCAAAAATTCGTTAATCAGTTAATGGATAGAAATTAATTATTATTAGATTTATTTACAAAACCTTTGACATTCACAAATGAGAGTAAAAAAATCGTGAACATTACTTAGAAAATTCTGCATCAGAGTAATTATATTATCTTTAAATAAACAAGTCATTCTCTAATATCTCACCTTTTTTACTCTCTATTTACCTTAAGTAAAATTAAAATAAGATTTAATACTTTAATGGAGCAGTATGCTTTTCTTAATGGATTCCACTTAGAGCAAAACTTTTTACTTTTGCATTGAGTTCCTATGTTGTTTCATGAAATGATCATTAAAATAATAACTTTTTCAAATTACTCTTTTTTTATATAGAGGTTAACTACTTGCAACACAGCATATTGCGAATAAATAACTTCACAAATTGTTACAGTGTTTTTTTTATTTCACTGCAAATAAATCTATGAAAAGGGAAATTTTGAAAAAAAACAAACAAGAGTTGGGGGCTTTTTTCTAATCTAAGTTCCATAAAAAAAGTAATTCAGGGAAAAAGGAAACATTTTATCACTTTCTTTGTATGATGCGAACGAAATGCTTTATCATTTATATGAGATGCGACTGATCAGGGATTCATTCTGCAGATTCTCCATTCTATTCTGGGAAAGATCATTGAAACTTCTCTGCATCGATGCCCTTTCCTAAAAATTGTTGATTTCTTGTTACTTCTTCATACATACTGAAGTAAACAGGAAATACTTTTCTTTTATAAGAATTTCATGTTTCTAAGATTTTAAATGGGTTTATCATTTTAAAATTGATTGTACTGCATCAAAAATAAATAAACTAAGTCTGTAGTTATATGTATATGAACACAAAATGATGGCCGATAATTATTCCAAATTTTACATAATTGCTTGTTTTTAATGAAGATATTTTTAAAATATAAGGTTATTCTTGAATTTACAGAAATTTCATGGATTTGGAATTAATGTAGAGTAAAAATTTAATTAACCGTGAATATATTATAACTTTATTTTATTTGTTAAATGTGGCTAAATTGTGAAATTCGTATGTGTAGGATATGGGGTATTGGTAAGTATCGACAAATACTTAGCAAGGAGCTAAGAATCAATAATGAAAAGGAAAAATTTATAATAAAGCATGAATAGTATAATTGTGAATACTTTCAACTGAAAGGCAGAACCAAATATTCATATATCCTTAAGTAGGAGAGATTGGGGTTAGTTAAAGGCAGGATAAATTGTGAAATGCAAGCTACTCTCAGGTTATAAGACCTTTTAATCAGAATTATTACTGAACATTATTATTATGATAGGTTGTATAACGTAAGTATAGTCAGTGCCCTGCTGAAATGGATATTGAGAGGTTATATGCAGGTGCACTGTTTTAGTTAGTTAATGGATAAAAAATATTTCGTAAATTTTTATTTAAGATAAGTGAACTGATCTTCTTAAAAATGTTTTTTTCTGTTTATTGTGTCTACGTTTTAAGTTTAAAATGTATCATTGATTTTTTTGACATTGAACTTTTGGGACAAGTTGTAACATGTTACAGTCTACCCTCTTGTTGAGAAATTTCCGATTCATGCTCTATCCCGATATCACTAGAAAATTTTGTACAAAGTTAGATGTAGTATATATATATATAATGTGACCAAATATATCCTGTTTTTAGGAATTATGTCCAATGCCTCCAAGAACAGCTTCGGAACTCCGAAATGTCCCACTTGCAGAAAGAGGCTAACCCACTGTAACAATTTTAAAAGAAGGCACTAATGTAGGAGAGCTAGGGGTAAGTGTAATATTTTTTTTAAAAATGCTTATATTTTCAATTATTTATGATTTTTTGAGTATAACTGCTTTTTATTATACTACAAGTATTCTATCATATGAACACAATAACATTGGGCAATTATGTTGATTTTATATCAGAAAATTTTTCAAATCTAGCCGGCTGTTATAACTTATCCAAGGTTTGGAGTAATTTGTAACAAATATGGAGCAAATAGTAACAGTAAAAATAGCAAAATTTAAAAATGTTGTTCATTACTCTTTTATTAATTAGTGTACAAAAAACATTTGCTAATTATTATTACATGGTATAGAGGTAAATGATATCACGTAGATTACAGTGCGATTAATATAAATTTATTTAACCGATCAACATAAAAGACAGTTTTTTCATAATTTGTCTTAACACAACCTAATAGTAGTTAGTTTTCTATCATATACTTGTGTACCTATAACTTACTAACTAAGCATTGCACATGATATCTGCACCAGAGCCATTATAGGCATCTCCAATCATAGCAAAACTACTCCTTTCCCGTTTTTATCCCTTCAGTTTTCTTAATCTTTTCCTTACCCTGTCCATTTTTTTGTTTGCTTTTCTTATTAATTACCTCTTTATATTATTTTTCCAATATGTATTTTTAAGTGTGTTAGTTAAGATGGCAGCTTTTCTTTTGAATCAGCCTTTGTTAGTCTATTTCCGAGATGAATCCTGGATAAAGGTCAAATATCTAAGGATAAAAAATCATTTTTTTTTCTCATTTTGGTGCCTGACGATTCTGGAATCAGTACAGTAAATGTTTTAATTATCACTTAGTTTAAAACCGCGTTAAAGATTATATTCAATTCCAGTAGTGATAGCATCAGTTTAGGATTCTCAAGACACAATGGCAACTCATGACCTATTTGAGTTGAATTCATTTCTTCTGTTTCTTACATCAGGATTTGGATGATTATTAGCATTCGATAGTGAAAAGATAGAATCTTGAAAAAAATCAATATTTAAAGGTCACAAACCTCAATTTGTGGAAAACGTTTCTGGACACTGGATTCCTACACTAGACAAGGTCAACCAAGACAGTTTGCTAAAATCAGTTGTTTGCGTCCCGTTCACTACAGCCCACTAAACAGCATGGTTCACACAAAATGCACTTTACACCAGACTTCAGTAGAGCCCAATGCATTTTACAGATGAATCGATATTCATTCTGGATATTGACTCTTGCTTTACTTGTATCTGTAGGGAGTCTGGGATACGACATCGTCCTTCTCTCTTAAGTAAAAAATTATCATTATTTTGGTGGAGGTGTAATGCCTTAGGCAGGCATTATGTTGGACGACCTCACACCCCTATATGTGATTGACAAAGGCTTTCTGTCTACTATGAGGTATAGAGAGGGGATTTTAAAGTCCTGTGTTCGACTTTTCAGGGTCGTAGTTGGAACTAGGTTCATGTAAATGCACGACAACGCTCATCTACATAGGACACAAGTAGTGATTGATTACTTGGAAATTGAGGAAATTCGAAGCATGGATTGATAAAATTAACTATAACATATAGCATGTTTGGAACGCTCTTGAGAGCAATACCATTTCGCCCTCCGCCTCCTCCAAGAACCATTTTGGTACTAAACACTGTTTTGCTCTGCATTCGACTCATTTTAGTTCGATATCACAACGTGGGTTTTGGACATTTTTACCCTATGATCTTCATCTATAAGCATGCGTACATAGAATGTCTTTTGAATGATACACATTGTTCTCTTTTATAAATGTATATTCATAACAAATTTCATTAAAATTTTTCCATTAGTTTTTCAAAAATTTAACGTAATGTCCATATTCTCTTAATTTTGCACATGAATGTGCAATGGAATCGATTTTGTACAAAATTTTCGAAATTATTACTTCGCCTTTTTGAATCAATCTCAAACTCTCTGAGAAATTAAAAATTTAATTAAATTTGTAAGACAATTATTAGAAATGAAGAAAATAATTAACTATCATCAATGAAAGTAACTACATTTGAAAGAACTTATTTTAGAATCTGAAATTGGGGTTAAAATTTCTCAGCAAAAAGAACTTGGGTTCCTAGAAATTTAAGAAGAGGAACCATTTTTTAAACTTAAAGGTGATAATACGTAGAAGTTTGTAGTTGTTGTTGTTAAGATTGAATATTTTGTAATCCTCTTATGCAGATCGCGGAGTCTTCTAAAGATAAAAGTAAAATTTTACTAAGAAGTATTAAAATTGGTGCAGATACTGTATGTAAGCGACTGACAAGTAGTAAGCCAGAGTTTGAAAATTTTCACATGAAAGAGCTAGTTGATAAATTAGATGAATAATTTATCTGATGATTTCTTTCTATAAAGTATCAGAACCCTACAAATTAGCCAAAAATTGATGTTATTAGGTATTCTTCGATATAGAATTCTTATTTCATTCTCTTTTTGACGAATTAAAATGTTTTAATTCATTTTAATTCTGAGGTTGTGCTTAATTTTCTGCAAAATTAAAATAAATAATTTCAAATTTGAACTGAAATGCGAAATGAAATTTTGTGATGAATAAATGTAGTCTGTGCCACATCTTATTTCAGTAATTGATAATAGTATTATCGCCATTTATGTTTGTATGTTATAAAGTAACAAAAGTAATAAAATATCATCTTGTCGGTAGTGCAAAATATTTAACAGAATAAAATAGGAATATTTATAAAAATTGAACTTATATGTCATGTTAAAAAGGTATTTTAAAAAGTCAACCCTTTTTCCATAACATAAATGTACTTTTCTTGAAATTTAGATATTCATGTAATTAAAAGAAATTGTGTAACAAACGAAGTTAAAATGATGAAAAAAGTCTGTAAATATATTTCCAGTTTCAAGTAATAATGATCAAAATATTTAATGTTCTGTTTACTCAAGTTATTAAATCTTTGATTATATTTTACTTATTATTGATTATTTTTGAAAAATGTACAAAGAAATATCAATTTCACAATGAGTTTAAAATTTGGCTTGGTGTGATGTTCATTTTTTTTATATATAGTAGAAAAGAATTAACCTAAATAGCTTTAATATTTTTTTAAAAAATAAATATTTTAGCAACTTATACGTTTTGCTCAAAGTAAGGATTCTGAAAAGAAGTATTGAAAGCTTTCAATATCAATTGTAACAGAAATGTTATGCAAACCTTAGAATCTATTAAATCAAAGAATAAAACTATGATAGATTGATATCAATGAATCATAAACAATATATTAACATAGAATGAATGTTATATGAACGGTTTATATATCCATTTAGTTTTATTTTGACATTTAGGTAAATTTTTATTAGCTGAGATTCCTTATGTACTTATGAATCAAAATGGTTCATTCAAATAAAAATGGTGTTCAAAACTAAGGAAACAAGAAAGGCTATTTTATAAGCTCCAAATCTTTGTATGGTTTCCCTCTTTCCTCTTATCTTCTCATCTTCTTGAAGAGTAGAGATTATCCAGTAGTTTCTTAGATTTTTAAGGACAAGCTGAGTTTTTTTCCACCTTTCCTTACGTGAGAGACTAGCATTTAAGCTTCTTGAATGTTCTTTTTGAGTTCGAAATAGAATCTCCTAAGAATGTTTGATGTTTTATTTATAGATGCTCTTATTTTATTCACCAGGGTGAATTCTAACGATAAGCCATTTAGAAAATGAAGCTTTAGTGTTTGCTTTCTTCACTGAGTAACAATTTTTTTAAAAAAATTATGTTTTATACACTCGTGTAAATTGAATCTAAACTTGGAAATACAATGAACAAAAACATTAAAATTAGAACGCGATAGATTTTAACTTATGCATTGGAAATGTATGTACATTTAACAGTTTTAATGAATGATTACGGAATAAAATCTTATAAAGAGATTTGCTTAGTATGGGAAATTTACCTATTTTCAAAATACTTTTTGGTGTTAGATTAAAAATATTTCTTTGTCTAGGAAATAGAGAGGTAATATTACTTGAATTCCCATCCGCAATGAAGGATGATGAATATCAAAGTGTTTTATATTTACACTGCTTCAGAGAATTTTTGAAACAATTGCTTACTGTGATGTTTTAGGAAGATTAATAACTATAAAAAGAGACAGCTTATGGTGAATATATCTATAGAAAGTCATATACGTTTCTAAAACATTAGAATTGAGTCGTTGCTTATTAATGCCTCTCTTTAAAGAAACGGGAGACTTTTGGTGATGGGGTTTGGATGGATTTTTTCAGTAACTGTCAAGTGACAAAGACGACGCTTGTACTAGCATAGCACTCTCTTAACTCAAATTATAGTAGAAGAAAACCGGGAAAATTTAATACTTCAACTTCATAACTAAGTCATAAGTGCCGAAACGCATGCAAATTTACAGTTTTAGGTAAAGCCAAAAACGACACACACTGTTGAATTAAAAGCTGTGCCATTTATTCTTTTAAATTAACTACGATTTGTAATTGTGTGATGTTAGCTCTTATTTTTATTTACTTTATTTTGTAAGCCAGACTTTACTCTGTTTTAGTAAATCCACTTTTTTCAGATAGGCTGCAATCAATTCCCAAACTGGCTTTTACTAATAAGTAATTAACTACGGCAAACTGCATTGTTTTATTCAGTACATAATAGCATTTTTGGCTATAGTGGAAATGGTGAAGTAAGTATTTAAATCTTCCTACGAGTTATACTCTTTATAGAGGAAGATCGTTATATGACCACAAATGCAGCTTGGGGGTACAGCGATTTTATAAATAGGATAATATCTAGCTTAGCGAATTATTTAGTTTCAGTTGGAATATTCTTATCAATTTTTGCAAAGTTGTATAATTATTCTATTCACTATAAGCTGAGACTCACTTAGCCTAACTCCTCAAGGTGAAAGAGTCTGTGAAATCATCTACATAAATAAGAGCTATTTTAGCTCTTTCAACGACTTAAATGCATTTTAGCTCTGATATCATGTAAGGAATTCACATTAAGACCAAAACTCATAACTGAGACAACACTTGATAACTTGCGACTTACACCATTCATAGTCAGGGTCATTTGAATTCAACCAGTTAAATGTTCTACTTTTGTACAATATTTCATAAAATGGAATCGAGTCACTAGTAGGTTATTCATACGAGTGTAAAAAAAAGGAAGTTTCCTTGAATATCTTAACATCTAACTTAACGGATTGTTTAGTTTCATTTGAAACATTCTAACCAGTTTCTGCTAAACTGTACTATTATTCAATTCACCTCATTCTGACGGACTTACATTGCCTTACCCCTCAAGGTATGAGAGTAATAGAAATCATTTAATTAAATAAGAGATCTATTTTAACTCACACAACGATATTTATGTTTTTTGAACTCTGATACTTTATAAGTATTCCACACTAAAACTGGAACTGAGACAACACTTGATCACCAGCGTATTATACAACTCAAAGTATGAGTCATTTGAGTTCCTCCAATTAAACGTTCTTCTCTTTATGTCCTATTTTTCTCACGGCAAGGAATCTAATAAATAGAAAGGTTATTAATACTAGTTTAAAGAAGTAAGTTTCTGTTAACTTCTATATTTACTATTCTGCCATACTCACCGTACTTAAAATCCTCCATCACTTAAGCCATTTAATGTACTACAATTAGAATACACTTAAACAGATACAAACAAGTTTTAAGCAAAAAAAAATATATATACTAATTAGTTTCATTATTTTATCACCTCTGATAAATAATTAGTAAATCATATTTTAATGACTTACCAATAAGCCATAAAAATATAATTTATTGAAAATTTTTATTTTTTGAAGATCATTAAACTGAAAATCTCAAATATTTTTAAATCTTAAATTATACAGTGTCACACTTTTTCTTATAACTCTTTGTAAGTTTCTGTCAAGTTTTTGTAGGGTGAAAGAGTAATATATCTTTTTCTACTAAATTTAAACATTTCAAGTAATTACAAGAAAAGTACAAAAAAGCCCTACTCAAACTTTTGTAAGTGAATAATTATATAGGTAAAGTAACTGAAATGAAATAATGTAATTTATCATTGGTTTACGCACGTAAACCATCTGTTTTTGTCACTAAGTAAGTGATAATTTTTCAAGAAACACCTAACTCTTATCTATTTCGATTTCAGATAAAGAGGAATCTATTAGAGCTTTCCTAATAACAGGAATAGTTGTTAGGGTAACTTCATTTGGTCTCGATTCAGTATTTGTCTAACTGGCATTCTATCTAGAAAAATTCCGATGTTGAACTAGTGTAAGCTCGCAGATGTCTTCGAAAAATATTTATCCGATTAACGAAAGAGCAAAGGAGCGGTAATAGGTTTCTTGGCATAGAACAAAGAGTTTATCGGTATATATAACTGAAGGTCATTTCCCTTGTTTCAGACCTCGCTTTTATTTCTCCTCGTTTAGTAAAAGAGCACTGAGAAAGAAAGTCTATTTATTACTCTCCACGAAATGAAACACGCTCTTTTTTTCCTATTTTCGTTCATAAAATACTTGATTTGCAATAGGTTTACGTGATAAAATTTCATTTCGGAAATTATACGAGTTTATCAAAAAGGAAATGTAACAAGAGCAAAATAATGTCATAATGCGGGGATTAAACCAAAATCTATAAATTCTTATTAGGCTTTTCGTTAAAGCTCATTTTTTAGATCCAATGCATGTGGTTTTTGTCATTCTATGGAATAAAAGTTCTAACAATGAATAATTTCGCAATTATGCAAATTTATATATATCAATCTAATTGGAAGAGCAAAGAGTTTTATCTTATTCTAGTTTTAAATTTAAAATAGAATGCTCTCCTGGCGCACACCTTAGGCGTTAATTTATCTAGACAACTTTTTTTTCCTTCTTACTTACAATTGACTCTCGTTACATGTATAAATTTCGGAAAAGCGCTAACAGCGCCCCCTGTAATAATGACTGAACAGAATTACCAACAAATCTTTTTGAGATTCATTAAATATGTATGAACTACTAAAATGTTAGTCTCTCTTCAAAATATGTTTAAGATATTGTAATACAAAATTAATTAATGCGAATGGATTTATCTAGTTCTCCTAAACTATTTCTGCAAAAGGTTATAAAATGAAGATATTGAGGTTTTGCAGCAAATAGATAGACATTTGACTTTAACTCAGTGACCTACGCTTCAAGTAAGACTCCCTAAAAAGGCGAACTGTTCGTTTCGTCTACTGGTTATCGATTAATTGAAAAACTCGATCGATTATCAGGAAATGTGAGTTATCTAATATTAATATTGATAGTAATTTTTATATAAAGTTTAAACTTATTTACAAAAATACTTTTGATTTTAGTTTTATAAAGATAAACATTTATAAGCAATCCCTAATTAGAAATTAATATTGTTGAATTGAATAACATCAAAAAACAATTTTTCATAGTTCTTTTCGTTAAGTATGAGAATTTTCTAGTGAAAATGCAGCAAATATTTTATAATTTAGGTGATTATATTCACTTATTATGTTAAATTATGTGATCATGTTAACTTAATGTGCTAACTTATGTGATTATGTTAATTTATTGTGCTAACTTATGTGGTTATGTTAATTTATTGTGCTAACTTATGTGATTATGTTAACTCATTGTGCTAACATATATGATTATGTTAACTTATATAAGAAACAATCAAATCATTATTATATTTCAACTGTTTTGTTGCCGATGCTTAGTTCTAAGCTAATGATGTTCAATTTTAGCAGCTCTTGAATAACAAGAAAATAATTAATTCTCAGAGTGGATCAAAAAATCTAGATTCATATATTCTACACAGCACGTTTATTTTATAATATACTGCGCTCAGAACATTATATGTAATAAAATAAATTGCTCGAAAATACCATTTGGAGAAATAAGTTTTTTTCTAAAATTTTAGTCTTTGATAAGTACATTGAATTTATTATTCATTGAGTCAATCTTCCATGCACTATAATTTACTTTGAACCCATTTCTTTTTTTCCTGTTTATACTCGTATAAATTGATTGTGTGATAGTGTGTTTATCTTTAAATGGATCGAAGTTTCTTAAAAGTATTTGAGAAGAGTTTTATGCATCATTTACGTACATAACACAAATAATGATAGGCATGTTGGTTATACGTAGTACGAGTAATAACCAAACAAATAATGTAAGTTAATGAAAAAGAAAAAGTGATGATTGTAGAGTAAAGCAACCCGTTAAACATGAATTATATAAACTATTAAAATATGAACAGAAAATATCCGTTAAAATCCATTTCATTCATACATCGTATGTAGAAAATAAGGTTAATTACTCCTTACTGATTATTATATTGGGTGAAATTCTTGTAAATTATTGAACAAGTTAGCAACAATAATTTTTAACATCATTGATTAACGATTACGCAACGAATTATATGTACTATAATGCTGTAATATTATTTAAATGAAGGAAGCAAGTATATTGAAAAAAGTATATTGAAAATTAACAACTGGATGTGTATTCTAACATGACCTTATATATTATTAATATAATAATTTCAATATATTCTGATTCTGCCAAAATGGAGCAGCATTCAAACAGTAACTGAGATATGATTTTTTTAACCATTTAGATATTTCCTCCGTAAATCATAACGGTAACGCTTTCTGTGTGTAGTGTGATTTGCCCATAAATGAAGTGAGAACCATACTTTCAGAGGTCCCGTTTCTGATTATCACGTATAATTTATAATTTGTTTGGCTTTACTGTAACATATATAGAATTGTTGAACCGTAGAACAAACTATTTTTTGTGTTTAATTCATAGTGAAACAAGTGTTTTCGTTTGTGTACTGTATATTATTCTGGGAATAAAAATGTGGGTTGTTTCCGCCCCCCCCCCCCAGGCTTGGAAAAATTCATTTTATGTTTTTTTTCGAATAAACAAAAATGATTAGACTCATCAGTACTTTCCTCCAAGTTTAAACCCTACAAGTACCACGTGAAATCCTCACATTACTAACTTTTTACAATTCAGCAGAGCTATTTAAGGTGTGTTAATATCCCCTATGCTCTCTCGTGTTAATATTTCTCAGTGTGAAATCATGACGTTTTCAAATCGTTCTGGTCAGATTTTTCTTTTTTTTTTTCTTGCATGAGGAAGAAATAATACTTCAAAAGTTTTTAGCACATGTATCTTTGGATGAAGAGACATTTGAGGAAGAAATAGAAGATTAAGGTACTGAAATCTTTAGAGACCATCAATCTGAGTCAGAGGAATGACTCTTCAGGAGATAAAGTTTGTGACCAAACTAGCTTTCTTCATTGAGAAGGACACAAGTAATCAAGTGGCAGAAGAACACTTTCAAATTCCAAGAGGCAAATGATCTCAAAATGTTATAAAAATTGCCAGACAATAGAAGTGTGACCTCACCAATCGATGATTGTAATACTGAGGCTTCTCTCTTACTTATTTATTTTTTGAGCTATACATTTAGAGATAATAAGGCCAAAGTGAATCGTATAGTGAAAGAGAGAATATCTGTTTATAGATGAAAATTGAATAGAATGAGAATGGCAACTAGACAAAACCATTTCGTGTATTCTTTAGATTTATTGAAATAAATAGAAATAAAGTTTAAAGTTACATTATTGTACATACCTGGGAAGTTGATAAGTGGTGCACCAAACGTAGTTTGATTAATAGCGTTATATTTTGGGTGTGTGAGTGTATGCGTGTCTAAGAAGTTTGTATGTCGAGTGTCTGATGAAATTATGTAGGTGTCATGTGAGTGAGTGTGCCATATCTCGTTGAATTTCTTGTTTAAATGAGTGGAGAGGAGTATAGAGTCACCTCAAAGAGAAAGAATATGTCTTTTCCACCCAAAAGAGTCAATCACTTTCCTGAGCATTATATACGTGATAACCCTCTACATTTTTTTAACTATAAATTCAAACAGTCCAAGAGGAACCATCCTAAATTAAAAGCTCCTGTTCCGTGATCGTGGGAACCACTTATCACACAGAATATAATGTTGGATTAATTAATGATTGAAATAGGTTATGAAAACACCAATTCTTCAATTCTTCAAGAAACATTTCCGGGGACTTAAAAAAACCTCTATTAAAAGTGGAATTTTTAAGATTTCCTGGAACTGTTATATACAGCGGCATTAATTTTTAGTTTGTCACTAAATTATCATTTAACTTATCACTCTACCGAAAAAGGCTGTGATTATCATTAGTTGTGGGATTTTTTTAAAAATAGTAATAATATATATCAAAATTATACCATTTAATAAGCTTAGGATGTCAGCACGATACGCTCTTCCACTCGTGTTATAATTCATAAAAGTTTCGTTTAGGAGAGCTTTGAAAATTATTATACTTTTATTAGCTTATTATAAAAAAAAATTAATAACTGAGCTTTCAGGTCTCATTTTACGTAGTTCAAATTCTTAATTTTTTGCGTGAGCTGAAAACGGAGGATTATGGCAGCAGCAAAAGTGGCTATGGGAGTTATAACCACAGCGACTATGAATATTTTTAAAGCAAGATCCTGAAGCTCTTTAGAGTTTTACAAAGCTTTTTATGATGGTGAAGTATGTTCAGATGATGATTTCGAAGAGGCTCGGCCTTTATGCGAAATGAATATGAAAAATCCTCCAAATGCTCCACCACAAGGTTTACATTTCTTTCACTCCCGTCATTCATATGAATTATTCACTCTTTGAATGAAATTTAATGTTAGAGAAAATAAATTTACTATTCATACCAGCCGGTGTGAAAAAGGTCAATATTAAAGATGCAGTGGTAATTCTTATAATTCCAGATAAGCACTTAATTTTGGCCAATATACAAATTTTATACATATTTTGCACACAAATGAAATTTTATTATCACTTCGTTAATAAAATACAGACATTTTTTGGAAACTCTTTTTTTTTTTGGAAATTTCTGGAAGTGGTCAAAAACCCATAGAGAAATAAGAGACAATTATAGAAAAAGAAAGAAAAAATAAGTAAATTATTTAAAAGTCAATATAAATGCTTTTGAAAATTAAAGCAAAAGAAGCTTCTTTTTATAATTATAATAATAATAAAAAAACATTTGAAACTATTTTTATTTTTGAAAAGCTACAAAAAAAGAAAAAAAAAATGTTTGAAAGCATTCAAAGACTCTGGGATACAAATTTTTACAGGATCTGCCTAAAAATTCATTCATCTTTTCCCGCATAACTGATTCTAAAAATGTGATCTTTAAATAATTATTTATAACTCATTATGAGCAGATTATATTTGCGTTCGCATTAGCCTAATGGTCATGATCACGAGCTCATGGCCGGTGTTGTTTCAAGTAGGTCGTAAACTCGAATGCGGATTCCATTAAAGATCCGTTGTGAAGTGAGGCTCATTTGTTACAGCTCAAAGTAACCAAATTAAGAGGGCTGGAAGTTAAGAAAGTAGAGGGATAAACCAAATGTCGTCCTCGTCTTTTGAGCGAGGATCAGAAGTACGAGTTTCGTCGCCTATAACCTTCGTCACGTTTTTAAATGAGACATTAAAAAATTATGAGAATACTTTTTTAAATAACTTATTTTCATTTTTTAGATTTTTTTTTCATGCTTTATTTGTTTTTACATATAAATATTGGAATTCATGATAAAATTAAGATTACAAAGTACCTAGAATTATTCGTGTATACTCTTCAGCAATTGACTATAGAACCTTAACTTTAATGCAAAGATTTATGTACCTGTATTCACACTGAAGCCACTAAAGCAAGTATTTAGATACAAGCAATAATAAAATTCTTCAAAGGCAAAATAGTTTTAATTACAAATTTGGCTTGATTCTAAATTTGTTTTTACTAAAACAATGAGTTGTTATTCATAAAATGTAACAAATAAAGAAACATATAACATTAATACATAAACTGATCCGGTATTTAACCTCTTTTAAATAAGCTTTTATTACTATACTTTTACAGAGAATATGCTTATTTCTATTTCGTTACAAAATGTTTCCAATTTTATACACCTTTAGGTCTTTAATATTAAACATGAAAACAATATTATAATTGAAATGTATTCCGTAGAGAGATATGAGCAAGTTCACGGTTAAGATTAATTGAAAAAAGTCATAATCTAAATCACAAATACAAAAAAGCAGCGTTTAATAATGCGTGCAACTTATTTCACTGATTTTTATAAAATATTTATTTAAAAGAAAACTGCACGAGTAACCCAATTATACGTGCACCTCAAAGGAGAGAATGTCAAAAAGGATCTACATTTGGCTTCAATGCTTAAGTAAATTGAAATAGTAGATATAAGTATCCAAAAACCGTAAATACTTCAATACTGGATGCATTTATAAGGTTTACCTTAAGATAACGTTTTACTTGGATTATAATATTAAAGTCCATATAAACATTTCAAAGTTTTTTTTAAAGACAATTATTTCTCTTTCGAAAAATAATCTTTACATATACCGTCTTAAATTTATATTTGCTGAGATTTCTTTAACTAAGTTTATAAATAAAATAATTTAAAAGACAACAAATGTTTCAAAACTGCTTTTCAAAAATGTTCTGCTTTTTTCAGGGTTATCTTATGATTTTTAATTAACTAGAGCTCAAATGATTTCGTATCTTAAATGTTTGGTGGAATGAGAATTTTTCCCATTTACGTAGTAAATTTATTTCAAAAAAGCTTAGATAATTACCTAAGCACACAAACATATATATATATAATAAATGTATACTCAAGTTAATTAAAAATCATAATACCGCTATATACTCTCTATATATAATATATTGTATTATATTACTATGTTATGTAGAACCATTTTTCTGAACCACAATTGATGGATTAAATATTTTATTACAAATACAACATATTACAATACATACCAGTTTATTTTATTATTACTATAGCATCGTGAATTGATTTATAGCAAGAAACTTGAAGTGTTATGGCTCTCACGCAGTGATACTCAAAATGAAAATAGCTTTACTGAATAGATGTATGATTGGGTTGGAATGACAATTGTACGGACTCAGACCGCTACATACGATCAATCAATGTCAACATTTTCGGTCTTCTTTGTTGATCAAACTTCGATTTTTCACTCCAAACTTTTGCTTATATTTTCTGTTTCAAGAGCAGACGTTTCATACAGAGCACCGTTCTAAGAACTTTTAAGATGGAAAGAATTTCTTCTAAAAATACTTATGATTAAATGATGAAGAAATAATTTTTTTTTTTTTTTGTTAGAAAAATTGTGTTTTCTTCATTTTTATCAGTAAAAACAGAAAGAAAGAGAAATTATTTTGTTAATTCCTTATTTCAATTAAGAGTTTCGATATTTTCTCCAATGATTCCTTAATATTTGTTAATATTTTATACTATATTTTCTCTTTTGCTGTACAAGGAATGCATGAGAATCCAAAAACAAGTATTCTGTTCTATCGAACACTGTAATGATTAAATGAAACTTTTCTTATAACGTAATATTCTTAAATATCTATAAATATCACACGTGCGATGGATTCCTATATTCAGTGTCATTTTAAAGTCTTTCAACAGGCCTTGGGATCAAGTCCAGTCCAAGGCCTTCAGAGGCCTTGGAAATCGAAATTTGTCAACTTCAGTTAACAACCATTTCAATTGATGTAAGTATTGCACCAAGATGCCCATTACCTATTCTTTTATCTTTTTAATATAGTGTTTTATTTTAGATATTCTACTGAAAAATTCCTTTCAATATCTTAAAAGTATTTTTATCGTTGTAGATAAATTTCTCGTAAATACGCAAATATACAGTTACAGTACAAAATATTTATTAGATATTTATAGGTAAGAACCCAAATGATAGTTTCGATTACAAAAAAATACCCTCGAAAATACTGTTTTCTTCTAATGAGAGATATTAATAATATTATACTTATTATATACTAATAAGAATTTATACCAAAGATCAGGGGCGTTAGAGCAGCAAAATATTTATATCAAGCTCGAATTAGACCTGGATATCCTAAGGAAAGCTCTAAACCATAATAGGAGAGCAGTTTGTTTCCCTAGGTGTAATAATAATAATAAACGTGAACCAGAACAGGAAGCATCTGAACCATTCAATATCATTTGAGCTACTGAAGTGCATGACCCACAGATACTTAAAAACATTTACTATCCTTGGATAAGTACATTTCCTGCTACCATGCAATTATTCAATACTAATGAACACCCTGTATTCAAAAGTAAAGTGAATCTATCATCAATGTTTTCAGTAGTAATATGATTAATTAAAGTTTTCAATAATAATACCATTTATCATTTATGGATGTTTTGCTACATTTTTACATATTGCTTTTATTATTGATGCATAATAATATTGTAATACAATCTTGATATAATAATTGTTATTTTTATTTAAATTGAATATGTGTTATTACAATTTAACAATTTGGCCAAAAAATTAATGAATACCATGAATTAATAAAATGATTAGTAATTCTTTGTTTATTTATTTAAATTTAAAATAATTAGTACAATTTATTTTAATTATAATTGAAGCACACTCTAAAGTAATTTCTTATATGCTTGGTTGTGCTCGTAAATTAAACCTTGTAAAACTACTTGCTTGAAAATATACTTGTAAAACCTTGAACTAGAAAAATTTCTTAAAAGCAATTAAGAGAATTTTTTTTCTTATTCAACAAGAGGACGATATTAGTGAGATAATATTCCATTAATTAGTTGAATTAATGTTAACTGAATGTTTGCCTCTCACCAGAAGCTTTTGTAACCATAGGAATATTACTTAACTATTTAAATTACGGGAAAGTGTAACTTTCTCTTTGCTTAGAATTTACAGTCTTGATACTGATATTAAGATAATTAATATGTATAACTGAGAACAATCATACGAGGCAAGTTTAATACTTCGTGAATTTCTGTGAGAATCTTGTCTATAATTAGTTTAAAAGTTAAATATGAGTAGCAGGTAGAAAAATGGCAAGAACACTGTGAGAACTAGACTGATTTGTATCGTCTTGTTTTTAGTACAAAAGTATTATATTTGTATTTAATTTTGTAATAATTATGTTATTCGTCTTTTGACATGAAATGTTTACTTATTTCTTAAGCTTTCTGACAAATTATTTGAAATAAAGCGTTGGAAAAGTTGTTGTTAGACTTCCTAATTTCATTTTCATCATTTGGCTTTTACGCTGTAGTCTAGGATGCTATGAAATCCATCATATTATATTTATTTATTAACCTCATTTTTACTATTTTTAAATTAATTCTAGTTTTAATAAAAGAAATATAATTTATTTTTCGATTAACAGTCAAGAAACTTTACTATTTATATATAGATTAGGAAATTATTAGGAATATAAATTATGAAACGGTTTGGGAATATACTTAGGGTGAGTCATACCTTAATTTGAAGGAATCTCATTTTAATATATATCTTTTGTTTATTAGAAGAGTAATTACTGTCGAATATGGAGATTTAATGAAACATTAATAATCTCAGAATGAAACTCTAAATACTTCATTCTCTAAAATATTTAGCAACAAGTTATATTTAGTGCTAAGTTAAACTAGTTTAAAAAAATAATTAAATATCATAAAGATAGTGGTATATATTAATTTTGGGTGATCAGTAGATGCATATGACTGTATATTTTTAACTATATAATGATCTTTAAGCATTAACTTTTTTATGATATTTATTAATATTATTGAATGCGATTACATACACCAGTTTATTAAAGAATAAGTCAAAAAAAATTTATAGTTTGAAAATTTATGTGATTTTTGTTGTGCTAAGTAAAAATAAATTTACTATATACACAAGAAAAGACTCCAGGCCTGGCTTTTAAGAAAAGAGAAATGAATAACATATGAAGATATGTTAATAAAATATGTAAATATTTACTAGAATTCATGCTAAAAGGATTTTAGTAATTACATACCACTAATTCAGATGTATTTCAATATATAGTCTACTAAACTTCAATATAATGTCTATAATTTCAATAATAGTCTATAATACAGCAGTGTTTCAAATATCGTATCAGAAAAAAATATCACAAAAATTAAAATTCCACATTTAATATGAAAATATACTGTTTTGATTTTAAAAGAATATCAGAATGGCCCTGAAGCATCCGTGAAGAAAATTAAATACTTAAAAACAAATTCGTTAAAGTGAACTAAAATTAAAATATCTGACAACTTATAATGAATTTTAAGATATTTAAAATATCCCTCTTAATCGAAAGTGAAAGCGTCAAAGGAATAACAATGATGTTAAGCTCAAGATGAAAAGCCTGAAACCAATGCCTTGATCTCAGAAAAAAAAACCCGCTTTCATGAAAAAAAAATAGAATCAATTAACTCAGTTGTACTTGCAGATTAATTACTATGCTTTTCATTACAAAGTGAAGATACATTACAGTGCATGAGCTTAAGTACCTTTATATTGCCTCGAGAATGCTAAAGGCGGTAATGACTTTGGCTTACAAAGTTGCTCTTATAATGCCTCTTCCTTTTGTTAAGTTCATCTAGGGTAGAGGGTCATTAAGATGTGTAATTAAAGTCATTATTCTTCAAAAATATTTTTTGGTTTGAAATATGTAACGCTGACAAGAGCAGGGTTCTGTAAATATTATTGAAAATACCAAGACGATAAGGCTAAATAATTTAAGAGTAGTTCAGTTTATTTTCATAAGCTTAAGAAGTCTTAGATATCTTAAAATTTCTGAATAAATTATTTGTTTCGTTTTTCTAGATTAGATATGTCTGTTTACTCTCAGAGCTTTCGAGTCTTACTTTTATTGTTTAAGTTTACTTCAGTTATGGCAAAAACAGAAAATGTATCACACCACATTCAAAATACCATAGCCTCTAAGCTACATCTCATACATTTTAAGTATATAATTTAATGTAAATTCTATTTCTATATACTTTCTACACGCAAAACTTTAATATTGTTATAATTTACTTGAAATGCGTCTGAAAGATATGAAAAATGGTAAGTATTTGAATTTTCTTTTCAAGCGCAAATGTCGAAAATTTATTATTTGTCCTTTTGAGGTTCTGATTAACTTCATCTCTATAATTCTTTTCTTCTTTAGTGTTTACAATTTGAACACATCTGCATAAAAATATAAATGTATAAAAATATTCCTGACTATAAATTTTAAATACATAACCAAAATTTTTAGTATGTGGTAATATAGTTAAACATTGTTTGAATGATAAATGATGCTTCCTTTGAAGCGCAATAAGCATTAAAGTAGACAGTTTTCAACCCGATTAAATACAAAATCATGTAATGGTTTTAGTTAATTTTTTTTCTTCTTAAAAGAGTCCCTTGTGGTTTTCTTTTGAGGAAATACCTGATTGAAATTAATACTTGACTCTGATTTGCGTCCTCTGCATGAATTTAATTGTGATACATTTATATAGGAGTTAAATATTGTTCTATATATTGCTTTTCCATATATTTCTCTCTTTTTCTCTCCTTTTGTTTTTTTGCTTGATGTGTTACCTGTATTAATTCTGGATATGTAATATGTATGCAAAAATATCTAAATAAGAAAAAAAAAACCTTATATGTGTAGTTCCGATGTGACATCAGAATACATCGATTTATTTTTTTAAAAATCAACCTTAACTCAGAAGAAAGAGAGAGAGAATCCAAATAATGTTTAAAATAATATGTTTAATCATATTAATAAGAATTTAGTATTAAAGGTTTTGGTTTAACTACAGATAACACATTTACGTATTTGTTGAAGTATAAAACTTAAGAAACTATGTTTCAAATAAGAAGTCTGCATTTTTCAAACGTTTTTGAGCTTGCGAAATTATTCCGCATATGATTTGCATTTAATGATATCTTAATGACAACGTTTATTTAGTTTTCTTTTTATTTCTTACTTTGTTTACAATTAAAAGTTAAAATTGAAAATTTGTTTCTAGAAGCACACGAGGCTATAATGTGATAAAAATAAAGCATCACACTCATGCAGATAAATTTTTAAATTCCTTAAAGGTTTTAATAAACACTTAGTTTATATATAATAATCATTTAGACAATGTACGTCTATCATTACTAACATAATTATTGTCAGTCGTGATCAGTTTACAAGAATGAAACCTGAGAAAGATTTTAGTCCAGAAACTTCAACATTACATTACACGAGGATCTTTGTGACCCATTTAAATGGAGAAAGATATATAAATCCCTTGTTATAGTGCATGACAGTATAATACAAGTATACTAGTTTTAGTTAAAATATTAATATTAAGTTAGGTAAACATTTCTCTTAGATTTTGTGCATATATCGATACAGTGTTCACTTTTGACATAGTATAACCCTGAGCACTTTAGGACTTATTTAATATAAGAAAATTATTTGAATTTGGTCCTTTAGATAAAGTGTAGCTAAATATCAAAGGACTTGATTAATTGAAGAAGTTAAAAAGAACCATACATTTATACAATACGCAATGTATTGAATAACGGTTATTGCTTCTTCTACAAACAATGTGCAATGCAAAGCATACAGAGTGTTGCATCTATTAATAGATTTTTCTTGAAATATTTATTTAGCTAATGAATCAGTTAGGAAATTGTTGGTAGCATTCCCAATATTAAGTTTCAGAAATTTTAAAAGTTTATAGAGCATTATTTTCAAACTACAAATTTTAAAACAATTTTCATAATGAAAGTGGCCCAACAACTATTAAAAATCATTTATTTACCAATAGGAATTTTATGCAGTTAGATGTGTGGACCAAAACCTAAGTTGAAAAGAAATATATTTGATAAAAATGTTTTCAGAAATAACTGAACGACAACGTTTAAGATATTGTACTTCTGCAAGTAATAACCACTTTAAGGAAAAATCAAAGACACTTGACTTTAATAACTTTTGCAACAGATTTTCTTGATTTCATTCAAATTCAAATTGTTCTTACATTTTGATCGATTGTAAAACTGTTTAATTGCGATAGTTATTTTTAAATAAAAAGTGGCTCATTTTTTTTGTAAGTTTTATTGCGTTTCAAGATATCTTTAACTATACTCAGATTAATATGCTTTACTACACAATAATTATTTCAAGAATATACTCTAAGTATGGTTTTTTTTTTTAATTTGATAAGTTTTTAAAGGTATAAATATCTTTTTTCATGTTGTAAGGTATTCATTCATAAAAAATTAGGAGTAAGACATCTGAAATATTTCCATGGGCTAAATTAATAATTTTCTAGATTCTACAATGTACACTTCACTTCTAAATCCCCAGAAACGGTATTGGTCTTCGAATTATATATCTGTTTTTAACCAGATATAACCGAAGCTTCCCTAATGGTAAGCTGTTGTCACAACAGAACCTCTCTTGATCTTTTTCTCCTCTACTTGTCATTTTGATGTACTATAAAGTTTCTCAGGTGTCGACAGTTTTTTTTATCAATGGAAAAAGCTGTTTTCTGACAGCCATTTACGAATCGATGGGCAAACGTACAGCTTAAGTCGTAATTCCGTATTAATCTCAATTAAAGGTTGTGCCTTACGAAGTTTGAAAGGCTTAGGATTAAGTTTTTTTTCTGGTGATACGTTGAACAGGTATGGAGCTTATTCCTGCGTTTCTAGCGATTTTTCTTTAACGATCTATTGGGATTTTCGTCTGCTATGCTTTTTTACGACCTGACTGGTTTTATTATTATTATTATTATCTCTAAGGAATTTTTTGCTAGTTTTGTGAAACTTATTTTCTGTGCCAGAAAAGCAATGTATAGTGTTAGTTCAACGTGACATGGATGATTGTTAACTTTGAAAAATATTATACCTGATTTAAAAATTTTTTTAACTATTAATCTATGAATGTTATATGCAAGTCAGCCATAAACAAGATTTTTGAGACCATATATTTCCTGATAAATGTTTCATTTAGTAGAAATTGAAAAGCAATTGAAAATTACAGTTAAGAATTTTCCGTTATGTAAAAAAGCATTTAAACTGATAAAAAAGTAATTTTCTGCATTGTGCAAAGAAGCAGTTTCCATTTTTTTCCAATTCTGTTGTCATTCAATACATTAAAATTTCACCAATAACGTAGAATTTGTAGTCGTGAAAAACATATGTCAAATAAATTTTAAGTACTGAAAAAGGTAAAAAAGTTTTTACATCTATTTTGTAATTTATTAGACTACAAATGCTTAAAAGATTATTCTGTTGGCTGTATACTGAGAAATGTAGAAAATCTCCAACTTTTTTAATTTCCAGTCAAATGATATAAATTTGGGTTCTTATTAAGTGAATTAACAAAACTAATTATAATAAGAACTTCAAAATTAATGTATAGTTTATTTCTTATAATTTTGCATAATTCTTACAAAAGACAAAAATGAACAAAATCATTGTAAAAAATGTACATTTATCTTCAAGAAGTCCTTTACTTTGCAAAATTCAATTTTTTAACTTTTGTAAATCCATACTTTCGTAAAACGCTTAGTATTTAACGTGATCTATAGTAATCAAGCAGTAAGAAATTTATAGATTTTGGTTTATCTTAATCTAATCCAATATTCCAATGCCTTAATATAATTTAAATGCACAGATTTTTGCTATATATATATATATATATATATATATATATATATATATATTGCCAAAAATGAAATAATTTAATGTTATGTAATGTTATATTATATTAAAGAAGCAAGAGAGAAAAGGGCACAAAATGAATGATCCTCATAGAATCTACCAATTTGTCTTCAGTATATATGTATGATAAATTGTAGCATAGAGGAAACTTGACTAATATATCTTTCTTCAATAATGGTTGAAATGTTAGACTAAGTTGTTGTTAAGATTCCTTTCATGAATAATGTGCTGTCAGAAAATTGGTAAATGAAAGTGAAATCTGTAAACGAAAATTTTGCTTCTATATATATTCAGAATTGTTTTTATAAATATGTGACGCATATTATAGTATCGTTTAAGTGTTTTGACTGATTTAAGTTACCTTATTTTAACTAATTTCTCGAAAATAGAAAAACGTGTCAACTAATAAATAACACCCACTCAACCAACCGCTTAATATATTTCTTTAAATTTCAACTAAAACATAGAATACATTTAAAGAAAACGAATTTAAAAAAAAATATTGAATTAAATAATTGTAGTTGATTTA
This sequence comes from Nephila pilipes, assembly GCA_019974015.1. Lineage (NCBI taxonomy): Eukaryota > Metazoa > Arthropoda > Arachnida > Araneae > Nephilidae > Nephila > Nephila pilipes. Next base: position 133,896 of record BMAW01123903.1, read on the forward strand.
AATTAGAATATTAATATGATTTAGTCATACTTGCATAATAACGTATTCTAAATTTATAAAGTTTCGTAATTTATATTTTGTTTTTGAAATGCGTAACACAATATATTTTGCTCATTTGGAATATTAATGTTCTTCTCTAAAAATTATGAATTGTAGAATATTCATGTTTTTTCGTATCTGGTAAATATTTATTTTAATGTACATCTATAAAAATACATTACTTAAAAATATTGGTTCTGTTTTAAAATAAATGATTTTCAGATGTATGAAAGGAATAAAAAAAGCTTGAATTGAATTAGTAGTTTTTAAAAAATAATTTCTTTAAAAGAAAATTAAAATACTGGGTTGAGAAAAAATCCATTTATCCGTGTTTTTACATATGTTAATTGTACATGAATAATACATTATATTATTTCTCTTTCATTTTTTTTTCTTTTTATACACATTAATTCAACTTAGGGGGTATTAGCTGAATTACTCGTAATATTTCTACTGTGACAGATTTATTCAGAATAAATGCATTATTTTATCTTTTTAAGAATGGGGTGCGAATAAAATTTTTATACTAGAAAGCGAATAAATTTCTTAATGGAAAAATATATGAACTCAATAACCTTCTTTTAAATATCTGGCCTTTGTCAGAAAACTTATTCTTAGCAAAGCACTAATTTGAATAGATAGACTAGTTACCTGATTTTTCAAAGTTTTTCTCAATTAAAATTCTGCCTGATTTCAAAATGGCATTAATTTTTCTTTAAAAGATCTTAATCAGCGATTTTAACACATTTGTCTTTTCGATCCTCAGCACTTTCTTTTAAGACGAAACCCATTAAATGCATGGCTGCAGCAGTATCCATTCGAATAATCAGATCAAGCCATTTGAACGCCGTAGCAAATAAAAGTAGAAAATCGATTCAAACTTCTAGACAAAATCAATCGACGTAAAAGCAATTTCTTGTATCTATCTACTAATTACTGAAGGATAATATGATATCTTTATATCACAAAGTATTCTCTTATCCAAGACAAAATCTTAGAATAAAAGGAAAGAAATTAAAATTTGTTTTATTAGTAAGAAATATTAAAATAACCGGGAGTATAATTAATTAAATCGTCATAATTACAAAAAATGATTAAGAATTTTAAACTCGATTAAAACTCAAGTAATATGCTTTTTCTCTTCTAAACATTTCTCTGTTTAACACTTGTTTTATAAATATTTAATTACAGTTAAATAATTCTGAAGTTTATTATTTGCTTTTATTTAAGAATCAGCAACTACTTTCATTTTTCAGACAGTTAATTTTATTTAGTTGCTATTTTAATAAAAAAAAACCACATTTCTATGATAAATTAGATATCAATCGCATTTGATAATAAAAATCGTATTTAAAAGAATTTACTTTAATAATTATTGTTTTCGAGTTAGTTATAAATTAGAGGAAGCTAAATTTGACCACAAGAATACAACTAACATTAAAATAAATATGTAGTCAATAATAGATAAATAATCAAATTAAATTCAGTTAGGAATAATTCATAATTGTTGAAATCTCTCAGTCTAACTAGCGTTAATAATACTCGTAAAATACTTTCCAACCAACAATTCATCACTATTACATGAAAAAATGTTTAATATTTTTTTTAAAACTTAATATTATTTTTATGATTTCATTCTATTTATATGAGGGTGTATCGTAAAGTTTTAATAGTTACTAAAAATGAAAAAGATATCTGAATAAAAATTATTCTGCATATTAATTGATCCTTATGTACATAATGTGCTGAATTCCAGCTATTAATATTTATTTGTTTGGTTTCAGGATGTCGTAGACTGAAATAAACCGCAGTATCAAAAAAGAATGGAAAAGATAAGAGTTTAATCCCGCAGGATTCCTCAGAGTTTATCCCGCAGTATGGAGACGATAGAGTTTAATCTGCAGAATTCTTCTTTGACGGCGGTTGAAAAATCAAAACACTCCATATGAAATGTATAATTCTGGATGATAATTATATAGAAATTTCTTAAAAGTAATGAAAAATTAAACTTAAATCTCTTTTATTTTCAGTAATAAATAAAAGTTAATGATATTCCGAGATTATTATTAAACTTTTTGCGGTGGTGTGGGTTACTTGAATCTACGTCTTCTTGAAACCAAACAAAGCAACATTAATTGATACAATTTACAAAATTATAAACAAAAAGATTACTTAATATTCAGAAAAAAATTATCTAGATGTCACGGTTATTCCTTTAAAATAATTAAAAATTTATGGTACCCCTTCGTAAAGGTTTTAATTTTAATTGCTAGTCAATAAATCTTCCATTATCGAGGAAATAGGTATGTAATAGTAAAAACGATGCAATAAATACACTTTATAATAAAACAAAAGACGAACCAAAAAGGGTTTGTCCGATGGAGACAAAATTGGTGAATAGGAAAATTATGTATGTGAATAGAAAATGATTGAAATTTCAGAAAAATTGAATGATATACTTCAGAGTTAAATATTTACAAAGTTACGAGCTCAATAAGGTGTTGACCCACCTCTAGCCTAATGCAAGCTGCCACACGAAGTATATTAAAGTGATAAGGCTCCCAGATTATCTCCTTCGGTATTTCTTCCTAAATTTGCTCCATTTGTCTGGCCAGGTCATCAACATTCCCTGGTAGATGCAGTCGCCTTCCCATCCATCCTATCCCAGACATGCTCGATTGGAGAAAGATCTGGTTGTCCAAGGAAGTTTTTGACAATCTGTAAGACTGTTCATAGCAATATGTGCCGTATGAGGTTTTGCATTATCTTGTTGAAAAATAAGGCCAGGATACTACAAAAGGAACGGTAGCAAAACCGATCTCAGAATGTCGTCGACGTACCGCTGTGCTGTAAGTGTGCCTCTAATGACGACTAAAAGGGTCCGGCTATCAAGAGAAATAACACCCCAGACCATAACTCCTGGTCGAAGGCCTGTGGGGCGTGCAATAAGTGAAAGTAGGATTGGCGCGCTGCCCTAGGTGCTACAGACACGTCTTCGATGATCTTCTGGACACAGTTGGAAGTGGGAATCATCGCGAAACACTATACGCCCCCAGTCAGCAACATTCCAACCTGATCGAGGCAAGCACCACTGTAATGTGGCTTGACTGTGCGCAGACGTGAGTGGCAAGTGGCGTAGCGGTCGGTACGAGCGTAGATTTCTCTATATACGCCGTCTGTGAATGGTCATAGTGGACACTCGCGTGCAGGTCACACGTTTGATGGTTGATAACGATGAATCAGGCGCTGTGACGACTGATCTGACAATTACTCAGAACTCCCGATATACTATGGTCCTAGGTGGACCGCTACCATCATGACGCTGAAATCTGCCATTGTCCACCCATTCTTGTCGGTTTCTTCTAATCGCTACATGAGCCGCTCAGAAGCCAATGCGGTTAAGTCCATTTTTTGATATTTTCTGATTTTTGGAAATTTTGATGAAATAAATAATAATCTTCTTAGTTATTAAAGGATTTACTCTTTGGTTACTTTTTTCTAGGTTAGACAGCCCTTTTTTTAATAGCTTCTGAATATATTGTATAATAATTTCAGAAGCCATTGTGAATAAGTCCACCTTTTATCAATAATTTTTTACATAAACTTTGAAATAAAAATTACATTCTTCTTCTTCTTTCGATATTTGTTGGTAACACTGAAAAACAAGAAATTCATAGTAACTGTAACCGTTACTTCTAATTAGAATTGTTTGAGTTTTATGCATGTGCGTCAAAACACAAAAGTATTACGTTGAAGTGTTTGCGAAAATTATTGTGTTATCAAAAACATTAAAGAAATTTTCTTTAATAACTGTAAAAATTCTGACTTTTTAAAATAATAAAAAAGATTTATTGTAAGGGTATAAAAACTAAAATGTCAATGGAAATAGAACAAAGTGAAAGTGATACGATATTTCATCCTAATTTAAGGAGAGTTAACCGTATTGATTCTGATACACCGTCAGATAACGAAGATATAGAAAATAATCAAAATAACGGAAAAGTTGGTAGAAAACGCAGCAGGAATCCTGGGAAACGGTCTAGAAATGTTGAGAAACAAAAAAGGATACAAGGTAAACAATATAAAAATAGAAATAAAAGAATAATTCCTGCAAAGAAATTTGATAATAAACCTTGTAACTGTTTACGACTTTGTAATCGCAAGATAACCTTTTATCAAAGAAAACAGGCGATGAAAAATTTTTACAAGCTTAATGATCATCACAAGCAAGATATTTTTTTAAGTGGGTTAATTAGAGTTCATGCTATCAAAAGACAACGACCCAGGAATAACACCAAAGGACCAAGATCTCAGTCTTTTGAATATTTTATTAGACTTAACGGCCAAGATGTTGGTGTTTGCAAAAAATATTTTATAGAAACATATCAAATAAGAAACGGGCGACTATATAATTGCTGTTCAAAGGAAGATCTGAAGGACCACCGGGGGCAACATATTCAGGTAACAAAATAGATGATTCCCATGTAAGAAAACATATAAATTCCTTTCCTGCTATTTCAAGCCATTATACAAGAAGTCATAATCCCAGACGCAGATACTTAAATTCAGACCTTTCTATTGCAAAAATGTATAACCTATATGTCGAACAATGTAATGAAGAGCAAATTGTACCAGTAAAGGAAAAGTTTTATTACCATATATTTTCGACAAAATTTAACTTACATTTTAAGCAACCTTCAAAAGATATTTGTACAAAATGTGATTATTTGGTAATAAAAAAACAATCTACAATAGATGAAGAAAAAAATGCAGCTGAAGTTGAACATGACGAACACTTGCGAAATGCAGAAATTGCCCGTAATAGTATGGCTAATGATCGATTAAGAGATTCAGTCGAAATATACGTGTTTAGTTTTGATTTAGAAAAAGCATTACCATTTCCGAAACTATCCACATCAGTGGCTTATTACTGAGAAACTTATATGTATACAATCTTGGTTGCCATGATTTAAAGACTAACGAGGGCTACATGTATGTTTGGCCTATAACCCAAGCATCGCGGGGTTCCCAAGAAGTGTCATCGTGTTTAACTAAACACATTAAATTGTACGCAAAGGATTTTCAAAAAATTATAATAATGTATTCAGATTCATGTTCAGGACAGAATCGAAATATAAAAACTATGTTAAGTTTACTGAAATTGGTTCAGAGTGAAGAAATAAAAGCTGAATCAATTGAGCTTAAATTTTTATTAAGTGGACACAGTTATTTGCCCAATGATGCTGATTTTGCAGTTATAGAAGCTTATGCAAAAAAAAAATTCCGTGTATTTATAACCCTAGTGACTGGTATCATATAATACAAAATAGTAAAAGAAAGAACCCTTTCAGAGTTGTCGAAATGAATCCACAAGAATTTCTTTCCACAAAACCATTGGAAGAAGATGTTACCAACAGAAAAAAATCAACAAGTGGACTAACAGTCAATTGGCTTAATATAAGATGGATAAAATTGGAAAGGTCAAACCCAAGCATCATTAAGTTCAAATATAATTTTGACGAGGATGATACCTTTCATGTAATTGATATAAAAAAAAAAAAAAAAAAATAGGTAGGCCAGTAAATTTAAAAAATATAACTCAACCTATATTATATCCTAATGGCGGAACAATTTCAAGAGAAACAAAAAAAGACATCATGTGTTTATTAAAGTATATACCTCCAATTAAACACGACTTTTATAGGACATTAAGAACAACACGTGGAGATCAAGATTTACATTTAAATAACTCGGAAGAAGATGATGTTTGTTATAATGAATAAACACAAAACTTATGACAATAAATGTTTTACATTAATTTCTTATCTTTTTCAGCTGCCAAAAGGTATAAGTCCTAAAATTTTTAAGATGCGTCATTATTTCAATAAATACTTACGTTTTTATTTACACATCCTGTACATATCTTGTTTTTTTGCAGAGTTTACACCTCGAAAAAAGACTTTATACACTTTTCTAATTAAATTAATAAACCAAGAATTTTAAAAACTAATGTATCAAAAAACATTAATTTTCTCAATTTTTGCGTTTTGGACTTAACCGCATTGGCTTCTGAGTGGCTCACATCGCTTCGACCCATATGACGAACGATTCTCCGATTTGCCCAACCTGCCTCTTTCAATCCAACGGTACGACCTCTTTCAAACTCTGACAGTTTCTAGTAAAGAGCTCGAATCCTGCAGCGAGGCATTTTTCAGTCGTTGAAAGGATCCTAAATCAAATCGCAACAGAAAACTCTGTCCATCCGACTGACAATCGCTTCTTATATACACGTGCTGAGTTTCCAGTTCCGATGCGCTGTAGCACCCGCTATTCATTCGTTGGACACCAAATTTTAATCATTTGTAGATTGGGTCTAAATGTTTTTACATACGAAATTTCATTACAATCAAAAATCCTTCTTGGTGCGTCATTTTTTTTGTTATAGAGTGTATAACCAATTAACTAAACAAGCAATGCTTAGCTATTTTGGCAATCTAAGATACATAATTCTTCAGCGTCTAAGTGCAACACTATGAAATAAAAGAAATAGAAATATTTTAAATGAATTGGCAAAATATTTACAGATACTTAAATGTGAATATTTTAAAAAAAAAGTACTAAATATATATTACCTTTAATTTAATTTTGAGATAGAACGTGTGTATTTATTTGAGTAAAATGAATCATGAACGTTAAATTATTTTAATTTTCATACCATAAATTTATATTAATATCAATAGCTTATCTTAGAAAAAACTTCATTAAGAATTAGATTATATATACATACATATATGTATATATATATATATATATATATATATGTGTGTGTGTGTGTGTTTAATTCATACGTTTACTGGTACATACTTCAATAAATCAATACATGTAAATGAGAGCTTATGAAATTCATTTTCACTTTATAATAATAAATGAAACAACATTATAAAAAGGAGAAAATTAAAATTAGTTTTGCTTATTTCATCACAGCTTGTGCTGACGTTTTTTCTTAAAGATTTATTCAGATTATATAAAACAACTTCGCGTTTGGTAAAGCTCCTTCGATGATGAAAGTTTCAAGTCTTTTTATTAAGTAGTCATCATCTTCCCATTCTATATCACCACTTCACTAAAATAAGCACCAATTAGCCTAAAGTAAGCGTTCTTCTAAGCCCCAGACTCCACAGAAGCAAATACTATCAAGAAAAGAATATGCTTCCTTCATATACTTAATAAACTTTTATTTTCATAAGCAAAACATTATTTAATGAAAAAACGCTTAAATGTTAACAGCAAAAATAATAAAAACAGACGATTCTACCTTAAATCACTTATTAAATTAAACATAAAAATAAGAGCAAACGATAAATTGTTAAAGTAGATAATAATATTCAGTTCGAATATTAAAATAAAAGCAGACGATAATAAATTAAATTAAATATATCTTAGTAATGTACATATTCCGTAAGCAAACTAAATGTAATTATTATAATCATAATGTATTATAATGTTAAAATTTTGAACCAAATGCCATATACTATTTTATTTTATACCCATGAATTTTTGTTGATACAATTTTGATCATGTTAATAATGGAATAAAATAAGTAAAGTATAATTTCTTCATAAATTATATTTTAAAATCGTATCAAATATGAGAAAAATGTTGCAATATCTTAATCTAGATAATTTAATAAGTATAAGTGAAACAATATCAAAACATTACCCAGACACCTTATATTTATCACATAAGAACTTAATTACAACAATACCGATTTTATCAATACTGTTTGATTTGGAAACTTCATTTAAAGATGAATTGAAATGATAAAGTAATATTTGTGCAAAACTAAAATAAATAAATAAATAATAAATGCTTTAAATACAGTTACTTTATTCAGATCAAACTTATAATGTTTATAAAATATTTCAGATGAAAAGAATATTGAAATCAGTAAAATAAAGGATTGAATTCTTCTTTTATATTCTTAATTTCAATATTTTCATCTTCTACTCAAATATTTTCTGTATATTATCCCTTTATATATTTAACGGAATACATTAATTAAAACATTCTAAAATAATGTTCTATTTTACTCTATTTTACAGAAATAATATAAATTATAGTGTGAGAGGAAATATGATTATTCTTTAGAACGAAATTCCACCGAAATGGAAACAGATTCAGAAATCGTAAGAAAAGCCCATTCCTGCTAATCATAACACCAAAACTGATTTAGAGAAAGAAATATAGACACTTCTAGAAATCTGACATCAAATTAGTTTAAGAAAATGGAATGAGCGCAATACATAAAATAAGTAAGTGTTTCTGTAACATAATGAAATCATGATAAGATTTCTATCACATTTATTCGGGAGATTACAATTTTTATACTTATTTTTGTTCAAGGAGAAGATATAAAAATGACGAAGTTACTATTTTCTCCCAAAATAAATTGATCAGAGGGAATCTAATTATAAGGTGTAGCCAATTTCATAACATTGGCCCAAAATAAAGGATTCATATTCTTTTCCATTTTCATTTTTATTAAAACGAAACAATAAGTAGTTCAAAAAAGAAACATAATTGTTATAATATGCAGGGAAATAATAAGAGGTGCCTTGCTTAACAGATCTAAATAGCAAAAATATCAAAAGAAAAAAAAAATCTTTATATGTCGTTTTGATATTATTTCTTTCTGTATTTGTAAAAGAAATAGAAATTTCATTTTCTCCTGAGTAACATTCACCTTTGAGTTCAGCAAAATTTTTATTTTTCATATAATCTCATTATTTAGAATCATTGACTTCTGAGATGTAACAAAGACAATGTTACACATGCATCTCATTTTTTTTCGGAAAAATGAAAACAATTAAAATCATTAACAAGGTTTTCCGAAATTTTTAGTATTTTCTAAGCAATCTAAAACTGAAGAATCTGAAATTTAAAATACATGAAACGAAAAACATCTGAACTAAGAACTGAAAATATAACTTTTATTAATTCCGTTTTGATGATTGGACACACTAATTTGCGTAACAGCAATTATTCTTACAAATATCATTTTAACCAACATAAAATATATTTAATGTAACAATTAGTGATATACTTAATATAAAAAGCAAAATAATGCGTCGATGGCTTAAATTCTATAACGAATCACTTCAGCTTAAAATCAAGCCAAAGGTTTATCTAACTTTTAAAAAAAATATCAATTATATTTTTTATACATTAAATTGCAAGAAGGATTTCTAATTATTAATTAATCGTGAAAAAAGAGATGTCTGCTATAAAGTTTCGAAATATTATTCTCTGAAAAATCAATCTGATAAAAGGGGCTCAAAATTGTGACTAATATTACTCACAAATAAATAAAGCTAATTGAATAAAATCTTCTTACATCGTAAGCCTTTTTCAATAATTCTAAGGTTTTAAGTACTTTAAATACTTTCTTTTCGTTATAAATCTTCTAGAAAGCTCACTTTAATTAATGATATTCAGATGAAGAATAGTAGTACGTGCGAAGAATAGAAAAATGCGAGAATGCTCTTATTTGGATCCCATAAAATATTGAATTTATGAATATATTATGGCTTTAACTTTCATGCTTATAAATATTATCTCATTGAGTTTGTAAGATATATGTAAATTTTTTTTTAATTCATTTACTCGATTAAAATTTGGTAAAAAGTTCTTCCTTCGATTCTTTCATAATACAAACGAAATTTTGACCTCGCTAGAAATGCGTAAGTGTAATATATTTTCAAAGAAATTTGAAATTATTTGTGTTGGTTCCTTTTTATTACCAGTTTACAAAAATTAATTTTTTCCCCCGGAGGTTAGACTTGAAAAATAATTTTTAAAAATTATGAAGTATTTTGAGCATTTCCATTAAAAAATGATAGATTTCCAGAGAAAATTACAATTACTATATCATCAAGTATCATATGCAAACAAAAATATTTCATTTAAATACTGCAACCAATTTTTTTAAGTGTACAATACAATTCAAGTAACTTTTATTTTTCTCATAGTATATGTGAACTTTGAGGAATAATTAATGTAAAAATTAATCAAGAATTGTTATAAATATGCCTTATTGCAACATTTTATGCAAAATATTATGATTTCGTCAATTAAAATAATAAGTTCCTTTATCACAAAGATAATATCCAGTTTCTTTGCGTTGTACCGCTTCTCCTGATTAAATTAGCTAGATTCTTTATTAAAACATCTTGAGCTAAATTGCTCTCCTTCGTCAAAACTTAAGAGCTAAAAAGGTCTCTGTTTACTATCCAAGCAGATTAAACTTCACGCATTTTTCGCCTCTTCGATATCCATTTATATTTTAAATAACGCCAAGAATAGACTAAGTTTATCTTTCAGAAGCTACAAAGTGAAGACAAAGCCTTATTTTGCCAACATTTTTCATCAATTTAAATGTAAAGTCAATAACTCTAGACGGTGCCTTTTCTCAATAGACAAGAAAACTGTTTACCCCAATCCCGTTTCTCAAATGAACAGGAGTTTTGAAGGACTTCAGAAAGCTTTATTAGCTTCGTGTTTAAATTTTAAACAAGGAACAGAGACAGCAGCTAGAGCACTCCTTAATATACAAAACTTTGCTGCTCTTTCCAAAGTTATTATATTTGTGGCTTAGTCTAATTAGATATTTTTGTCGTCAGAGAGAGTTTTCTTATTTGTTGCACTTAATCCTGACATTTGAACAATTCTTTAGATTCAGCAGTAAACTTGAATGAAAGTGCATTTATCGTTTTCCTTAACAGTTTTTATGTTTTTGTTATTTAAGCAATTTCTTTAAGTCGTGAGACTTTGTCCTACCGTTTCAGAAAATTAATTGAGGCGAGAATTAAAAGACATTTCTTTACTCAATAAAGCTTAAAAGCAGTCAGCAGGTAAAAGTCAACAAAATAATAAAATAGGATATAATTAATAGATAGTTCTTATTGATAAATTTTCTTGATGATTTGAGAACAATATATTCCTCTTTTTTATAAAAAAAAATCTTTTGGATAAATTTTTTAGAAGAATAACTTAAAATAAAGATGTAAAAGAAAGTAAGAAAATTTAAGTTTTGATTTATGCTAAATTCTGGATTAAATTTTTTAAAATTTATTTTTCTGTTACCCACAAAGTTTGCTTCTTCTGAAATCCTATTGCTTGTAAATAAATTTATACTCCATGTTATTGATCAATTTTTGTAATATGGTGAACTCTTTCTTATTTCTTATTTATACATTTTGAATGAAAATATAAAATCATTTAATACTCATCCTTTTTTTAAGCATATTTCAATTTTTTAAACTTCACTTTCGGAATTCAATAACTTCAATTAGAAATCTTACAATTTACATCCCTTTGCATGCTTTTCTAAATTATACATTTTCACTGCCAAATGAAAAACACTTTCTTCATTTTTTTGAAGAAAGCAGTAGTGAATTTTGTTTTAATATTAAACAAAATGATAATTCAGTTTGAAATTATTTTCACTTGTTTGATTTGGTCATTTTCTGTGCTAATTGCTTCAAAAAATGAATTTGGATAAGTTGCTGTGGTAAATTTATATTTTGAGGAATACGTATTTCGGTTCTTTTATGGGTTGTTGAATTCATGCTTCATTGTAATTACTTTAAGAATGTTCTTCAACTGTAAGATTATATATATCTTTTAAATTGTATATCAGTCAGAAATCATACCACACCCAATAACATTTTCCTGTTAAAATTTACATATTTAAGTATTATTCTTACAGTTAAAATTAGTGCAAGGCTTTCGCATTTACACTCTACTTTCTTCCAAAAATATTCATAAAGTATGATAAAACACAGAAAAAGAGATATTTTAAAATTTGAATGACTGCAGAAATCCTGAAATCAATTGTATAAAACAAATTTTTACAGTCAATAAGTAATTATAACTAGTCTGATTCGTCTGTAAGCAACATTAAAGGGTACTCTTTAAATAGGAGCAGCTATTTGCTAAAAGTATTCAATGTTGACGGTAAATAAACATCTCATGTGTAGAACTATGGGTTATCTTAATGGAATTTAATACAACAGATTTTCTTTTATCGAAAAAAAAAAGAATAAATAGCAATCAAGTAGCAAACAACTTTTTTTTTTAAATATTCAAATATTTATCCATAATTCTGATAAAAATAATACATTCTAATACTTACATATCTAAATAGCGACACCATTCAATAGTAATACCTTCTTTTTGCGACCTTATTCACAGCTTTTTAATTTGGAGCTCTATGAAGTTCACTAAATTTTCTATGGAGTATAATTTTTCCCTGAGATTAGCATAAACCAATTTTGCAGCAATCTATTCATTCTTGGAATTCGAAAATGACGCTCAGCTCTAACCAGTGACATTTTGAGATAGGTGAGGAAGTGAAGATATACGATTATATGGATTAATGACCCATAAATTAACTGTTTGCTTCCGACTACGACCATACTGAATAAATGACAAAATTCTCTAAACCGATTTATGGAAGGTGCTTAGTGAAATAGATAAAATAGGCTAAAGTGGCTATTATTTACAGTGTAAAATTAAGACCAAATATTATTCTTTAGCTTTTCTTATGAAAACTCCTGAAAAGAATGTAGTTTGGGATTTAAAAAATAAAAAAAAAATGTATCGATATTAGTTTATAAGAAATTTGTATTTTGTTGTTAGCATTTATGAAAGTTAAATATATTATTACTTTATATATTTAATTGCACTAGTACATTTAAAAGTAGTTCTTGGTAAATGGAACAATAAAATAATTATCATTCAGCTCAAAGAATCCAGAATTGCCGTAAGTTTACACTAATTTTAAAAATGAAGTAATACTTTACATAAACATCATCGCCGTTCATCATTTCCGAATAACAGTTATAATTTTCATTTTATTTAACAAGCCTCTACGGAAGAAAACTGAGATACGATTAATATATGTGAAGTGTTACTACCTCATTAAAAATTAATGCAACCTTTTTTTATTTAATGAAAGTTTTAATATGTTTGTCTAACACAAAGGAAATTTTTATGCTATGTTGCAATAAAAAATATGTATTTCCCTCTCTTAATAAAAAAAAGTATTTAATTGCTCTTTTCAGATTTTTATAAAGTAACAAATTTATATCGAGTTTTTTAGCTTAGGATTTAAAAAAAACACAAGTGGGTTTATTTCTAAATTATAAGGATATGCATAACAATTTTTTCAGCTTAGAAAATGTATTAAATTAATTTTTAGAACATTTCGAAGTACACATCCGAATGATCCTAGGAATTTTCTGCTTAATATTTCTCTTTGAAACAATAGGAAGAAAAGGTTGCTTTCTCATACTGGTTCTATTTCCATGAAACAGATTGTGATTGTAGCTATTACATGATATCAGTATATGATTTACTCTAGATTATTGTTCTCTTTGGTTTAATATGCTTCATTTCTTTTGTTTTTGATTTATCTTGACATACATAATTCTTTTTTCATTGAAAATATATATGTTTATATTATATAATACACAGACTTTTATACAATACTTTCAGACTTTTTATGCGATATAAATTAGAGAGATTAATGTTATTCATTATATTCAGTTAAATAGATTAATGTTGTTCATTTTTATTCATATTGTCATTAATTTGGTTTCAGTACTGTTTTAGTTACTGCTTTCTATTTATTTAAGTATTTATTATTATATTTTTAATTTGTATTGTATTCCTTAGATATTATTTTCAAGAAAGAATTAATAAAATGCTTGAAATGGTCCATACATAAAAACAAGATCTATTTAATTATGGAATTTTGAAAAATAATAAATATGTATTGAATAAATACAATACTTATAAAAATATTATATTAAGAAATCACTTATATTATATATTATATTAAGAATACTTATAAAAATATTAAGAAATCACTTATATTATATATTATATTAAGAAATCACTTATATATTATATTAAGAATACTTATAAAAATATTATATTAAAAAATCACTTATATTATATATTATATTAAGAAATCACTTATATTATATATTATATT